>BRZM01001890.1:133564-144510 GCA_033238685.1 Lates japonicus
AGCCGAGGTGACATATCACAGGCAGAAAGTTTGCCACAATAATACCCGTTAGAATTACGTGTCTCGTTTATTACCATATCGAGTCTTCCCACTTTCATGCAACGAACATCGCTTTCGGCAGAATGCATTGTCTGCCAGAAAGTTAAAGAAGAAAAGAAGAACAAAGGAATATTTATCACCGTTCAAAACACGCTCCAGGCAAACAAATTAAGACAGCTGATGCATTTTGTAATATTTCTTTCAATGGGTTTTTGACCAGACGAGAAGCACCATCGCTGGTTTCCACTTCAGCAGATCAGCCGAGCAGGTGTCCTCGCGTGGTTCCAGCCGCCTGCACGTTGTCATCGCCAAACGTAAGCATGTGTCTGCGACTGGCCTCGATTGCGGTCTGCGCAGTTGATCACTACGTTCGGCCCGCATCTGCGCATTCTGTACTGATCGATCAGCCTGGGGCAGTAATGCTCAGTTGCGTGAGCCTTGGTTGCTTTGTAATAAACAAACTTATTTCTCATCATGTTTGGTATCTTTTCTTTGGTCAGCTTAATGAGTTTGCCTGAGCGATTCTTTCCATCGCACGATTGACTATCGTTGCAGGTTTGTGCTTTTTGTTGCCGATGACCTTTTCGCGTTTTATCACACCCTGGGATTGCCGTCGATGTGCGAAAGACATGAACCTTTTCAACCTCGAGCTCAGTCTGCCAACGAGTTTTATCACTTGATGTTCAGCGCCGTTACACAAAGTTATGAATCACCTTTAAACACGTATTCAGACGTTGCACCCATCAGGTAGAGGCCCTGTGTGTGTCAGCGTTTGACGAACTCGATTGCGTGCGTGATGAGAGTGCGATGCACCGTGCAGACATTTCGCAGGCGTGTGTTTGTTTCAGCGAAAGCGGGTTGTTACGGTTATGCGCGTAACGTTCTCCAATGTGTGCGATGGTAGTTCGTGCGTGCGTTAGGCATAACTGAGTGTTCCCCACAGAACACTATTGACAGAATTATTAGCAGTTTCACCACTGACTTCTCCACTTAACATAGTCAGAGGCTTGGTCAAACATGTCACGATAGCTCAGTCATCAGTCCAACAGTCTGTCTTATGTTCACGCAAAATGTTTTGTCACCATCAACACATCATTACTTTGGCTGGCTCCAACAGCCAGCTGCAGCTACCCGAACTGCAGTCATGACACACCGACATTCAGTAGCCCCTTCCATTTCGACATAAAATATCAAGTCGGGTCACTGCTGGTTGGTACAGCGCAACACAGCTCGTCAAGACAGTGGTACCTCATTTCGCTCACCCAGGCTCGCGCCCCATCTGTTGCCAATACCTTCATTGTTCTGCGTCATTAAACTGCAAGACTTACCGACGCAATGAGACACAGCAGAGTATTGGAAAAATAATGTGGAGGATGGAACACCGATTTTAAATTGAACTTGAAATGGGAAATTGCCACTTACAATGCTTGACGGCTGTGACAGAAACATACCTGTTATGGTGTTGACTTACAGTATTTTATGCCGGCATGGAAGGATGCAGATGTAGTTATTAATTTATGACTGCAGTTCCAATATTGTATGTTTAAAGCTAAATAGTCTAAATTATTAAGCAATGATGTGTGTTGATAAAGACAAACATTTCTATTTTGATAGTATGTTATAGTTTAATATTGTTAGTTTGTTAACTGAATGCTATCTATCTCCATGACAACAGTTTTGATTACTTTGTTCTCTGATATACAGTGTTAAGTGGAGAGTCAGTGAGTCAAACTGCTATGGTTGTAATGGTCATTTCTGTGGGGAACACATGAGGTTATACCCTAACACACACACACAGACTGCATCACACACATTTTGGAGGGCGTTCACACCGCCCTGCATAACTCACCATGTAGAAGCAACCCACTCACTGAAACAAACACACACCTCACAGAGATAATCTCTCTGGAAGCAAGACAAGGAAATGTGCATCCACCCACTCACATACACACCTACACCGGATTACATCCTTTACTCTCATCACACACACAAATCAAGGTTCAGTCTTGACACTGACACACACAGAGACATCTCTACTTACTGATAAGGACCTGTATCACAAGATAACAGTGTTTAAAAAGGTGATTCTCTAACTTTGTGTAACAGCACTGGACATCAAATCCAATAAGACTCTGTTGTATGGACTGAAATCAGGGTTGAAAGGGTTTTCACTGTCTTTTCGCACATCTAAGCTGAGCAACAATCCCAAGTGTGATAAAGTACAGAAAAGGTCATCAGCTGTAAAAACACAAACCTTGCAGGCACGATGAGTCAATCGTGCATTGACATGGAAAAGTCAGTGCTCAGGCAGAACTCATTCAAATGTCTTGTGTAAGGAAAAGATGCCAAACATGGTAAGTAGGACATTTTGACTTTTAACACAAAAGCAGCCAAAACCGCACAAGCAGGCATTGCCCTTTTAGGCTGATCATGATCAAGTACAGAATGCACCCAAGATGCATTCAGACGTAGTGAGTCCAACTGCACAGACCACAATCAGAGGTAGTCTGGGCCACATATGCCCACATTCTTTTAGCAGTGTGTATGCAAATTTGGCCTGGGCCACACTGAAGGACCACCTACTCAACTGATGTCCTCTGCTTTAAGTGGAAGTATGTGCTTATTCAGGTGCTTCTCAAATCTGAAAATTTCAAAAACCCCATTGAGAAATATTACAAGTGCATCAAACATCTTGGGCGATTTGGTTTGCCTGGAACATGGCAAGTAACAGACAGTGTCTGTGCTGTTTTGATTTCTTCTTTTTCTTCTTTTAACTTCTGGCAGACTAGTGCATTCCTGCCAGAAATGATGTGTGTTCATTTGCATATAGAAGTGGGGAAGGGAGATCTGATCATGAGTAGTAAACTTGAGACACATGTGGAGATGTATTCTAACACCAGGTGTGAACTAATGTACTTAGAGCTTTCTACTTGTGATCAGATCACCCAGGACACATGTTGATGCCAAGAATGAGCGGAACCTTTAATGATTAATTTTCAGTTTCTAATCAAAGGGCAAGCGAAATGAAGCTGATTTTGCGATTGTTTTTAGATGGAAAGACGGCAAAACACTCTGTAGTCTTTCACCAAAAGAGACAAAATTGAGAAAGCAAAAGGGACAGAAAAGCTGCCATTTTATATTAAAGAAACCGTCATCACAGAGCTTTGCATCAAATCACTGCACCAAGCAGTCATTGATGCACGGGTCATAAAATGGTATCCACCATAGCAACTCTGTGGACAATTTTAACAATGACTGACAAGCTAAAACTCAAACTACAGAAAACTAGAAGTGTTGGTGATACTCACTGGAGCTGTGGCCAGGGCCTCCTTGTCGAAGTACTTTTTCCTCTCGTACTTATCCCGGATGAAGACCTCGACTGCTCTGAAGGTTGCCGTTAAGTACTGAAATACTGCACAAAAATATCCAAATATCCATTATGCACTGCTCAAATCATAAACATACTATAGTTCTCAGGAATACTGGAAAAAAAGTTAGTCCTCAACCTTTGCTGAGTTTATGGGCATTATGTGCACCACAGATGGTAGATACAGCAGCAGAGGACTAAAAAGTATGTTTTAAGGAAAGCAGAGAGAACATGATCTGATGCGCCAACACACACCAAAATCTTTCCCTATCCTATGCCTGAGAGGTTTTTATGCTTAACCAACATTGATCATGGTGGCAAAAGATTTAGAAATGGTCATATGACTCTTATTTGTATGTATTTATGGGCTTTGGCGGGTACTGTTCCTAGCAATAGAGCTTAGCTTGTCTAGCTAGCCTTTGAAATTCACATTCCTGAAACTACCATGTTTGTAAAAAAAAAAAAAAAAAAAAAAAAAAAACAACCTTTTATTTCCTACCTTTCTTGGAGCCTTTATCAAAATGCTTTTATTTCCCTTGTGCATTCTCAAAATGGCATGGTCAGTGGGAATCCTGATAAAAGACATTCAGTCTAGACATGGATTGTTTTTCCTTGACTTATGGTATCAATGATATTAATAGTCATGGATCAGAGAACTTTTGACAGTGAATTCAAAAACAGTTTGTAACAATAGTTATTATGCTGAACTGGGGGGTTAAAATTAAGATGCCATTGTCAAAATACCATGACTGACATACATGTGTTTGCACACACACATACAAGCCCACACCCATCAATTCCAACTCACATACCTCCATCACACCCAGACACTACATCAGTGCTAATCCCGACATTCTTATCTCCCTACTAGCGACAACGCTTCTGTCAGATCAAGTAATAGACTTCAGAAGATTGAAAAATGATGACCAGCTGCACAAGTCAAGCTACGAGAGGCTAGGAGGGGCAGGCTGCGGGAGCTGCATCTTAAACACGGCTCTTACTTTTTAACTGTTGACGAGACATACCAGAACACCTAGAATGCTACACTTAAATACTCAGCACAGCAGCAAGGTCTGTAGTGGATAAACGTATGCACAATGACATGGTGGCACATAACACATGACAACAAATGAGTGTTAGATGAAGACAGATGCTACGCCAGTGCACCCATAAAACACACCAACAGACCAGACAGACTGATATATAGGCCCACTGCTGACCTCTGACATAAATCACAACCAGTCCAGTCAGTGCTGTCCAGCTCTGATGAGATGGGTGTCATGTAGGTGAACTAATTTCATTCTACTACATAACTGATCAAATTGGCTTTGGCTGAGGTACTGAATGTGTTCTACTGAGTGCCATTCTAGTTGCTGTTAAGGTCCTGTTTACAGATGCCATGCCGCTGAGCAGAGATTAATCATTCTTGGTCCCAATAGCATATTTAAGTATTAAAGCAACATCCAATTCTACTCTATAATATGTTTTATATATATATGTGTTATATTATGTCAGTAAAAACCTCAATAACTAATACAGGAGCTGAAAACAAAAAAGGCATACATGGCAGAGGAATCAAACTTCATTGTGTCATTAACATACATAAGCACAGTAAATAGCAGGACCAAAATCATGATGTAAATACAGAAGCACTCACAGAAAAAACACACACACACACACACTCAGACAGTAGCTCTTCTAATCCTGAGTCTGTTATCTGCCGTTTTCAGCCAGCGGCGCTGCTGTCAGAACGACTAATGGACTTCAAAAGAGTGAAGAATGATGACCACCCGCACAAATGGGCCTGCCAGATACAAGATAGGGTATTAGAGCAGCATTTCAAACTGGGAGATTATTTATTTCAGGCTGCTGGTGGAAATATGAACATATGCTGCTGCATTAACCACACAGCTGTCTTGTCTTGTATTGTGGAAAAGGGCAAACTGAAAACCACTGTTATACCACTGTATACACAGACATTGCTGGAGGTGACCTGGTTGGATGTGTAGAATGATACCAACAAAGCAAGCCTGTCACTTCTTATTTGGTACTTAGGGTGTGCAGACAAAACTTAAGTTTAACAATAAGTGAGTTAGATTTGATAGTGTGACTTGTCTGACTTCTCAGAGAGGGCCTGTCACAGGAGTGATTTCAAGAAGGGTCAAACTAGTAGGTTAGTTAAACTAATCAGAATGCTCATACAGTGTTAGATATCAATGCAGCTAACTGACTGGTCACAGCTCATTAATAACCTTGTTGGCTGGTATTTTTTTAAAATGCATTTGTCATTTAAAAGAAAATTATGCATTTTTATTGTCTTGTTGAAAAAAATGTTTTCTAACTAAACTCCACCTCAGTGTTAGCTAAGATTTTAAGAACAAATAGTCCTTGATGTTGAAATCTGTCAGACCTGACCACAATAAAAACTAATGAAATTTACCATAAATCTGTTTTTTTACTTGATGACAGCATTTGTAGGGCCTCTGTTCTTTTAAATGCCCCTTATTCTCATGTATGTCTTGCAGCAAAGCCCCTAAACTGTCAATTATTAGTGTGAATGCCAAGTGAGCTTTATTATTATTCTTCCATACATTTCTCGATCGATAACTATGCCTGTACTTTCTGCTACAGAACAAATCAACTACAAAAACGTTAAAATATTCAGCTTTTTCAGCAAAATTTTTGCCAATCAAATCGATGGAGGGCAGGTTCAAATCCTCTACAACTTTCTTGAAATTCAACTACTTGGGCACACTTTCAGCTAGAGACTTCATTTCCAGCTTTTCTGGTCTCTGTGCTGTTTGTACACGCAAGAAGACACACACATGCACAACTAAGATCTATTTCTTTCCATTTTAACTGTTATGAAATTCAGTCCTTCAGTTTCAAGATGCAGTTCATGTGTCTGATATGAATATATGCAATTTCTTCTCTCACATTTTAAGGCATTTTATTTCTACCTACAGCTTTGGCAGTATATTATTTGCCTTTCAGCTGTTTCAACAACATGTTTCAGCTCTCAGATTATTCAGCTAATGCACTTTAGCTCCCAGCTCGTTTTACATTTTAATTTCCAACTTTTGCCTCTACATTTTTTACATTTCTGTCAGCTTCCAAAAAGGTTTCATCAAGAACAAAAGGATTTTGCATTTTGTAAGTTTTTACAAATTCCATGACAGTTCATTGACAATGCTGATGTTCAATTAGAAAAAAACTTGGCTCATTTGACACCCAGCTGAATGTGATACAACTGTGGTGATATAAGTAATTTTTATGCACATCTCTGGTGACATTGGGAGTTTATATGCAAATATTATAATATAGGGAGCCTTTAGATTTGTATGTAAATATGTAAAAGGTTGATATATAGTGGTACAGGGACATTTTATGCAAATCTGTACTGACATGTATGGTGACAGAGGGTTTTATACCAATCTGCTGTGATAGGCAGTTTTTACACACATGCACCATGACAACAGCAGTTTATATGCAACTGTTCCATGACAGGGAGTTTTTATGCCGATGTATGGTGACATGTGAAGTGACAAACTGAGTTTTCATGAAAATGAAAGTGGGGATGGGACCAATAGGCTGTGTCACAGAAACACAGGCAGGAGGAGGATACTGGTCTGTCTGAGGTCGTCTGAAGGACTCCGGTAGGTGGGCTTCATACAGCTGTCTAGCCCTGGTGTTGCCCATGTCCACCATACTCTGCAAGAGGAGAGGTCGAGAGAGAAAGAAAGAAAAAGGCATGTGGTGTTAATCACAGCGAGTTCTTTCATATATCACATTTGCATTCGACTCAATTCAACCCCGCTGACTCCTCTCCATGCATGCTCACTCACACACAAACACACAGAATGAACGACACACTGGCCGTATGAGTCAAGCCTAAATTAAGAGGAGGGTGATAAATGGGGTGATGATAGGAGAAGTGGAGGAGACAGAGTCGGAATAATCAGCCATCCAGAATTAATTAGTCATTGAAAACAGTGATTAACATTCAGAGTGAGACCCTTTCTCACCTCAGTGGATAAACACTGCCTTGAAGAAACACACACATCTTTATCATAGTACATACGGCCAGTGTCGTTCATTCTGTGTTTGTGTGTGAGTGAGCATGCATGGAGAGGAGTCAGCGGGGTTGAATTGAGTCGAATGCCGATATGATATGAAAGAACTCGCTGTGATTGACACCACATGCCTTTTTTCTTTCTTTCTCTCGACCTCCTCCTCTTGCGAGTGTGGTGGACGCGGAGGCGGCACCGAGGCTGGAGCAACGTATGAGAAGCCGCCTGGGTCGTTGAACTCCTCCTGCCTGTGTTTCTGTGGGCACAGCAATCCCATCCCACTCGACCTCGTGAGCTCGGTTGTCACTGCATGCCATGCATCGGCAAACTCACTGTCGGGGCTGATTGCATGCTCAAGCTGCTGTTGCGGCTCATGTGAGCTTGCGCTCACAGCGCAGTTGATGCGCCCGGTGCAGATTTGCGTAAAGTCCGCAGCTACTGTCGACGCACGCTGTTGCAGCACAGGCTCTGAGGCTCCCTCGTGCTGTGTTTGCATGTAAACCAGTGTCACCGAGATGGCCATGAAACCTTATGTCACCACGGTTGCTGTCGTTCGGCTGAATGATCAATGACCAG
Source organism: Lates japonicus (assembly GCA_033238685.1). NCBI lineage: Eukaryota > Metazoa > Chordata > Actinopteri > Centropomidae > Lates > Lates japonicus. The sequence continues at coordinate 141,617 of BRZM01001890.1, forward strand.
TTTTCTGGTGTTTATCGGCATTATCGGTAATTGTCGTAGACTGTGAAACTTTACGAAATGCGAATCTTTGATGTGATGAGGCTGCTGAAGCTTGTTTGAAAATGTAAAAATGTGGAAGGCAAAGTTAAAATGTGAACGAGCTGAGCTAAAGTGCGTGGCTGTCTGAGGCTGGCACATTGAGCGAAGGCAGGTAATGCTGCCGAAATAACAGGTGAAAATGGGTAGCAAAATAATGGGAGAAAAAGTGCATGTAATCATGTCAGACACGCCAGACTTCATAACGACCAAAATGGAGAAATGAACGGTTGTGCGTGATGTTTGCGATGGCTGCGCAGAGGTTCGAAAAGCGGAAGAGGGGTGTTGGTGGTCAATTTCAGAGATTGTGGAGACCTGCCCTCCATCGTTGATTGGCAAAAGTGCTGAAACTGAATATTTAACGTTTGTTGTTCGCCAGCAGTACAGGCGGGTTAGCGATCGTCTTCGTGGAATAATGAAACTCGCGGCATTCACGCAACCCGACGGTTTAGAGCTTTGCCTGAAATTGCTACGTGATCAGGGCATTTAAACGAGACTACAAATCTTTGTCGTCAAGTAAAAACAGATTTATGTGAAATTTCGATGGACTGTTAATGATCCGGGCTCTGACGAATTTCATCGGGAACTGACTGACTAACAGAGTACAGCCAGCTGCTGGTGGAGTTGGTTAAACATTTTTTCAACAAGACAATGAAAATGTGGTGCCTCTTGAATGACAAATGCGTGCAAATGCCGGCCAACAGGTAATGAGCTGGCGGGCCAGTCGGCGCTGTATGACGTTCGGTGGTTTAACTGACACTGCTGGTTGACGCTGGCGAAATCGCTCGCGGTGAACTGGAGATCGAACAAATCACGCTATCGGAAGTCAACTCGCTGATATTGAAGCAGTTTTCTTGCGCAAATATAATGAAGTGACGAGCGCTGATGACAATGTTCTGCGTCAACCGGGTCTTCGGCAATGTAACGGCCGATGTGCTGTTTGATGATTTTCGGTGCCGCACCGCAATGCAACGGCTTTATTGATGCGGCGGCATATCTTCATATTTCCACCGGCAAATAATCTCCGGTTTAATGCTGCTCTGTACTGTATCTTCGGCCTGGCGAGCCCATTGCAATTGATATCGTCTTCCATACTGATCCGATGATCGTTACGACGGCGGCGCCGCTGACTGGCTGGTGAAAATTACTGTCTGATGTATTTTTCTGTGATGCTATGCCATCATGATTTTAGTCTGCTATTCTTATGTATGAGCAGTGGTTGATTCACTGCAGCTGCTGTTTTCGCTCTGTGTGGTGTTGATTTACTGACGTAACACGCTGTATATATGTGTATATGTACAACATGATATGGTAAGGAATGGTGTTGCTGTGCCAATGTGCTGTTGGAACCGAAATGATTAATCTGCTCGGCGGCATGACATCTGTAAACGGACCCAGCAACGCGCTGATAACGGTGGGGTGCATTCGATACCTCGGCCAAAGCTGACGATGGGGAATGGTGGTTCACCGTGACGCCGTCTCATCGGGCTGGTTTCACTGACAGACTGAACGTGATTGCTGTCGGAAGGTCAGCGGTGAACTCTGGTCTGTTGATGTCGTGCGCCAGCGCTGGCGCTCTGACCGTCGCTGAAACGTGCGTTATGTGCCACCGTGCGATCACTACGGGCTGCTGATGTTTGGTGTGGCATTAGGTGTTCTGGCGCTCCGTCGGCCAGATAGCTGTGTTAGATAACCTGCCCCTCTGGCCTCGGCAACGACGGCTTCAGTCATCATTTCGATCTTCTGGTCTGATCTGTTGAGGCGTTGTCGCTAATGAAATGGCAATGCCGGGTGTGATGGTCGGTTGGAGCCAGGCGGGTGGTGTGTGCAGGCACATGTCGGTCGTGGCTGGTGGCGTGCGTAACTGTTGTTACAGCTGTTTTGAGTTCGCTGATCATTCTGATCCATGACGTGTCGTTGATGCCGGGTCCGGAAAACGATCCGTCTGGCTGAATGGCTGTCAGGATCGCGACCATGCCGACTGGCTGAAATAAGCGTTGATAAAGGCTCAAGGTATCAAGGTTGTTTTTGCAAACGTAACGGTTCGGGAATAATTTCAGGCTGGCTGAACAATAGCTCTGCTGATTGATGCCGCCGTAATGCAAAATGAAGTCATATGTTCGACTAAATCTTTGCCACCGATCATCGGCGGTTAGCGCGTCTCGAGCGCGCTGGGGCTGAAAGATTTCGGTGATAATATTTTGCAGCTCGACCATGTTCTCTGCTATACTGCTTTTTGATCCTCTTAACGCTATCTACCGTCTGTGCCGTAAACTCGACGGGGACACTCACAGGAACAGTGTGTTTGCTCGGTTTGAGGCGGTGCGTCTGGATGGGCACGTGCATTCCGGTGCTGGCGGCAGCATCGGGCTTGATCGGTGTTCGTCGGGATAATACGGGAAAATAGCTAGACGGGGACACAATCGCCCGGCGCTCACCGGACTGCTGTCCAGTTTGAGTTTAATGATGATCGTGGTGTCACGGGGGTGCTGTGGTGCTCGTTTATGAGCCGTGCGTCAATGAACAGCGGTGCAGTCGTTGATGGCTGTGACGTTTCTTCGTGTAAAGGTGGCGGCACTCTTGATCGCGCTGATTTTGTCTCTTTCGGTGGACTTACAGTGTTTGCCGTCTACGTCAGTGATCGCGGGTCGGCTTTCGTTCGCTTGCGGAATGGGAAGCTGGTTCGCTCGTGCTGGCGTCGGCGTCACCAGATCTGATCGCAGGTGAAGCTCTAGCCAGTTCACGCCTGATACGTAATCAAGTTACTGCTCGATCAGATCTCCTCTGCTCTACTATGTAACAATGCTGTCAACTTCCAT
>BRZM01001890.1:159535-175864 GCA_033238685.1 Lates japonicus
CCTCGTGGGTAAATATAGGTTTAGGGTTTACACATCTCCAAGCAGTGTGCCTGCAGGCAGGATAAGCAACACCAGGCTGGGATCCACATTCATACCACTTATCCCTGAGGGTCACTGACATTGGGGAGGGCAAGCATCCTGACAGGTTGTACACAGACAAACAACCATTCACACCTTCATATTCACCTACGGCAATTTAGGAGTCACTAATTAACCTGCATGTCTTTTGGACTGTGGAGGAAGCTGGAGTACCTGGAGGAAACCCACATAGCACAGGAGAACAGTAAACCCACACAGAACTCTGTGCCAACCTGACCTTCTTGCTGCGAGGTGACAGGTGCTGTTAACCACTGCTCTACTGTGCCACCTCCAGGCTAGGATCAGAATGCCATTTTCAGATTAACATCACGGATGAGAAATGAAAAAGTGAACAACTGTCATTTTAGTGAAATTGAAGCAGCAGCAGCAGCAGCAGCAGGCGATGACTGAAACACCTTGACTGACTGAGGAGGTTCAGTACTACAGGGATTACAGTTGCCGATGGCAGCATAGGCACAGGATGACGCAAACGGCATTTAATCTCAGTCATCATAGGTAGCCCCGTTAAGAGCCGTTCAAACTCCACTCAAAAGTCTGGGAATTTCATGCTCCATATATCGACAATCACATACTAATGCTTAGCTAATATTCACGATCCTGTGGGCAAATTTACAAATAATCAGCAAAAATTATTACATGAATATGTCATTTTAAGTTGATGCCCTTCGGGTGATTGTGGCAGTTATTAAAGTCATGCACATTTTACATCAAGTTCACATCATATTGTAATACAGTACTGTTTGATGTATTTATGTACAGCGAATTGAGCAGTGGTCTTTATCGCTTTATAAAACCTATTCGATTAAAACTGTAATTTAGCTTCGGTGCAAGGAAGAAACTTCTACATTTTGAATGGACTTTTGGGGGCGGTTGCCCGGCATGAGGGCATCGTGAGTCAGATGTAAGGTGTCGGCTGCAGCTGCAGCAAACTGCACTATGTATGACAGTTTTTCTATGTGACATTCACCGAGCAGAGTACACCTCTTACTTAACGTTGCCTACACAGGCACGCATGTTTCTGCTCATAAATAATCCAGTCAAGGACATGACATCGATAGTGTTTAGAGCAAAACTGTTGCTAGCTATAGTTATACCATACACCACCGAATAACAGGCCATTTGATTTCAAAATTAAAGCGCAAGGCACGCGTTTCGATCGCAACTTTAACACTGGAAGTGTATACAAGGTGAGACAGAACAATGCAATACTCAACTCAATATGAAACATTGTCAGCAACTCAAAGTTTACATTTTAAAAACTGAGATGGACAAAATAATTAAAAGAGTAAAAGTGTTTTATAACACTGCAACTCCACTGAGTTTTCAAGAAATATATGACAAAATCAGTAGGATTTGCGTTGCTGATATCAATAATCTGCCATTGATATCTATTGCTCCACTTTTTCCCTTTCGCTAATATTTTTGTTCAAAATAACTTCTGTAAGTGTTTTCCATCATGATTTTATTTTGAGCGCTAAACGGAAGCTGAATAGTTTTTGCAATCTCTACAAAATGTCGCTCAATACTGTTCATATCATTCATAATGGTTTAATTTGGCCGACACGCAACAACTTAGCATGTTTGGTATCGTGCAAAATAGCACAAGTAACGGAAAAAAAATATAACCGGAAACACTGGTGTTGGAGCAGCCAGGCTAGAGGATGTAAGCATAGTCACACACAAGTGACTCCGCATCAGAATAACGTTGCAATATTTTGTGTTTTAGCAAGTGTCGTTAGCCACTGTCTCTCCATCATTTAATCTTTTCTGTAACTACATTTAGACAGGGTTTGCAGCAAAGACTATCAGGCTTACCTTTGCCTCACAGTCAGCATACAGTACTTGTTGTCTTCTCTCAGCAGTTTAGATGGAATGGCCTGATGCTGTTCATTCAGTTTCTGGGTTTTTCTCCGACCGCGTCGTCATTTCACAAAGTTTGGTGGTTAGTCCTGCTTGTGTAGAGCCGTTAAAAACCCTCGAGTACTCAGCTTCTATTAAAAGGTGGGACATCCCGTAGCCGCACTGTACTGCCTGTATTCAGTTAGCTTGCAACCTGCTAGCAAGGTATTGAGGATTCTGCAGCATCATCCTGCTGCTTCAAGATCACGCCGGAATTTTACTGCTGCTCATGAAATTGGAATCAGCTTTACTGATCGCACAAGGAATCTATCTATATCTATATCTATATATATATCTATATCTATATATATCTATATCTATATATATTCATATATATATATATATATATATATATATATATATATATATATATATATATATATATATATATATATATATATATATATATATATATATATATATATATATATAGATATATATATAGATAGATAGATAGATAGATAGATATATATAGTGTGTGTGTGTGTGTGTGTGTATACATATATACATACACACACACACACACATATATATATATATATATAATTGTAAATTTCCCCATTGTGGGACTAATAAAGGATTATCTTATCTCTTAAATATATATATGTGTGTGTATGTGTGTGTGTTCCATACATATGTTCTTTTGTGTATAGATGATGAACATCTAATTATGTCAGAGATGTCAGCACAACACATATATATTCCATCAAAAATATTACTGGCAGATTAAGAAGTAGCATCCAGTTTCTTGTTTTGAAAGTGTTTCATGAAGTCTTAGGACATATTTTTTGTTTGTCTCTATTGCAGTTTCTGCATCTAAACCTGTACACGTCACTCGCCAAGCCAAGAAATTCTGCTGCCAGAGCAGACAGGTGTGATGCTGGGTGAATCACACACAGACAGGTGTGATGGAGGTTTCTCACATACAGACAGTCTTGATGCAGCCGCCTCATATACAGACTGTACAGAGCACTTGTCTCCCCCACTGCACCCACTGAAATGCAGCTTCCATGAACTTGCTCAGCATCAGAGGACAGGTGTCACTGATGATGGAGCAGCACAAGCCCCTTCCCTTCACTGTACAGCTTCAGCTTGTCTCCTCCATGGGCATCTGTTCTGTAGATCAAATCAAAATGTAGAAAATGAAACACGCTGAGGGTACCAACACCTTTTCAAAACCTTAAAAAGGACTTCATAGCACGTACTCAGAATTAAAAGTAGCACTCTGATGTGTGTGTTTTTAAAGCAAAATGAGACAACTCACAGAGCACAAGGAATCATCTCTGCATCAAGTGCAGATACATCTGCAAAAACATCTGTCGACATTATTATTCTAATTAAAGTGTGAAGAGTTTTGTCAAACACAGGAAACCTGCGTCAAGAAAAGGGAACAGCAGCCACATGCTGAAACTAATCAAGACATTACAAAGTCTATATAGTGGGCGGTTGACAAATACTGCTGACACGTAACCTTTTATACAAGGCAAGGGTTTTCAAAGTCTGGGGCCCCTTAGACAAAACTCAGACAATTGCACCAGGGTACTTCACAGCTCCCCCATAATTTGGGGTTTTTGGGAATGTTAACATTCCAAAAGGATGCTGCATGAGATACGAGCCTTTTTCAATGTACCAATGGATATATAGACAATTATTACTAGATTACTTTGATACTGAGGAAAATATTAAAAAATGATGATTGTCAGGTGATTTCTGGATTTATAGGGAGTATTTTCCCCTGTGGTTTAAATCAGATTTATGGACATCCATTCATTTATTTATGATGGACGTCAGAGATCTAATGAAGTGTCAGGAATCTCAGCACCAGGCCAATTAAACAGAATAATTCGTTGGTACCAACAAACTCCCTCGGTTTGCTGGATAATCACATTTTAAACTTCTATAAGGACGACAAGCTGTCCTTTTTTCATTCTGCATACGATTAGAAAAAGAGCTTGAGCTCATATAGACCTCCTGTATAATATCCTGAATAACATTATGACATAATAATAAAAGTTAGAGACAGTAGTATTCTCATTTTGGTTCCATGAAAATTTTTACTGTATCCCCTTTAATGTTGACAGACAGCAGGACCAACAGCAAAGAGATAGCTGTAATGTGTTAGACACTGACATGGCACAGGCAAGGTACTCCTAAACATAAATACACACATTAATGAAAGAACATTTCTAACGAGTTTTCTCAGGAACACTGGCAGAGGAATTCATTAAAAAAGTCATAGCAATAAAAAATTTATACTGAGGGAATTTATACTGACTGAAAGGGTTAAAGGGAGAGAATACAAATAATAGAAAAAGTTAAAACAATTATAATAAATTAATATCATTTAACATCACACTTACACACACATACATAGGTCATATATATGTATATATATATATACATATATATATATGTGTGTGTGTGTGGATGTGTGTGTGTGTGTGTATACATATATATATATAAAACCTAGTCATGAAATTATTTCAGTTCAGGTTAATAGAACAACAATGGTTAGCTTAGAAAAATCATCAAGTGATGATGAGTAAGAAATTTTCAAACATACTAGTTTACTTCATATTTTAAGTAGACAGTTTCAACATACATACTATGATCCAAAACTAAAGCAGCATCACCACGTCATAATGAGCATCTCAGCACATGAATAAAATGCACATTCATACATAAAGATCCTTCACCTCTTAGTGGTCTTCACTTTAAAATATAGCATAACATCACAAGACTGAGTAAAGACGCTGTCTCATCACCAGTTGTTCCCTATTTATGTTAAATAATAAATCAAATAAATAGGAAGTATTACCACTAATATCATTCAGCTATGTCAGCTGAAAACGAATGCAGTCACCCTCACTTTTTTACTTCTGATCTTCACATTAATGCCTGTCACCACTAGAGGACAGCACAGTCTCATCCTGTCAGTCAGTTGCTTTTTTTTTTTTTACTATCACTGTTCTTTAGCACTGATATACCAAGACAAATCCCTTGTATGTGCAAACTTACTTGGCAATAAATTCTGATTCTGATTCTGTCAAGCCCTGTATCCTAAGGGTTGACTTTCTGCTAAACCATTCAAAATTTGGCACAGTTTCTTTCATGTACAACCGTATGCCACATTATATGGACATCAACTATGGGAGGCGCAAGTCTGATCTTACACTTTGTATCCCTATATTAAAGAAAACTACCAGTCAGTTATTTGGAGCACTTAAAAAATCCCATCAATTAAGCCACAATAATGACCAATGTCCCCTTTAAAGTGATCTAGCAATGACAGCCATTAATGTATCCTGAGTAAAGATATGTTGCTAATTTCTGCCCTAAAATTTAGCCAGTAAGAGAGAAAGAGTTTGGAGGTTTTGGTGTTAAGAATTGTGGATTGTGACATAGCTTGGGAAGCACTGCAATTTCCCCTCAAAAATGAATGTAACTTCCACTGAAGGTTAATATGTGCAAGCCTTTGAGACACCACTGAAAAAAATCCCTTCGAAATCCAAGGATGGATTCTCCAAATAATGGCAGTAGAGAATAGAATGGTGTGAACTCATCATTCAGTTTGGTCCAGTATTTGTGAATAAACATTTGATGATGCTTTGAGTTTTTAGTGAATTCCTTATGGATTTACTAGGATTTCTTAAACAAAACCATCCTAAACCACTGACCTTACTGACAACCATAATCAAATGTGTGTTCTTTAATAAGTGGGTGTTTTGGTGATGCCAAAAAAGTGTGTTTGCAAACTAACAGTCAATTGTAATTCTGGCCATGACCATATCTTTGACAGTATCCCATTAGCTTATTAAGATGCCTTCAAATATCTCTCCATCTTGCGGACATGTTTGTAGTCTTCAACTTTTGGGCGAGAATGACAGGTTGCATTTACATGATTACAACTCTGCTGTCTCAACAGGACTTAACAGATTAGCTTAATTTCTGTTCTGTACTGAGCTGGGGTTTTTTCACCATAAATGAATCTAGTATCTTTTTGTTTAACTTGTTACAATTTCAAGCTAAGTCACTTAATCAGGTAAGCTAACCATGACATAGTCTGAACATCTGATATGAACATTGGCCAAACAAACAGCAGCTAAGAAACAAGTATGAGTCACAGCTAACTGATTGTTGCATGTTAACACTGCATTAGCTGGCTAATTAACAACATTTCCTATTAAATTTCCTTTATACATAGATAATCCTTGGTGCATTAGCAACTGTGAAAGCTGGCTGCAACAGCTGGGTGTTCAGAGTGTAGCCATTATTACAGTTTTTGTAAATTTCCCCATTGTGGGACTAATAAAGGATTATCTTATCTTATTAGTACGCAGACTCCAGGAGCAAATTTGTAAAGCTACTATGGACCGATTCTAAAATGCTGACATGAAATGGGAAATGAAGGCATGTAATATCTGTGCCTTATCCTGTTTGCATTTGGCTATTTATTAGGTCTTTTTCCACAAGAGAGATTTAGAGAACCATGACTATGTAAATACCATTTGTTTGTAACATTCTGTTTACTTAGGGATAAACAGGATTAGTCTGGGATGTCACTGGGTTTACTGATAATGGCAATACACACACAGGTATGAATGCATGTATACTATTTTATATGGTCCAGCCTTAAAATTCTTTACCATACTAGGCAGACTGGGTCAATAGGATTGCCCAAAAAATAGGCCAAATTCTTCTTCTATTCTTATCATTTGAACAGTTAATGTTTGACATAGTCTGCTGATGGTCAGCAAACACAAGCCTGGTCACATCCTGTAAACATGTCACTGGGTTTTGACAGCTATTTTAAAACTTGAAGCAAAAGTTCCTACTTGTACCTGACTTTAATTTAAAGACAGAATGTTATCTTGTTGGAGACTAAACAAGCTTCCAGAACATGTAATTAAGCTGCAAGCATTTGACACTTTGATTGGTCAGATTTTGGCAAATAGTTAATGTTCTACAGTTAATGTTGGTCATTGTGTTTGCTGTCTGAAGAAAAAAAAACAAAGAAATGCACTTGATGATGTTCTAACATACAAACATGGCCACACCTGTCTCAAACACTACATGAGACAAACAAAACTATGACATTTATGGGAATGTGTGTTTCCATCCTTGTATATCGCAAAATGTTTTAATCAAGATTTAAAAAAATACAAAAAATCTGAAAATGAAAAAACCTTTCTTCAATATTGAGGAAATATTTTCAAACTGAATAATTTTCAAATCCATTATATCCTGATCTGAGTTGAAATATTTGGAGGGAAACCCAACTAGAGACAGTAGCCCAAATGACCAAATTTCAAAACAGCAGCAGCAAGTGCATTGTAGACAGTCAATGCTCTAAACAGACTGTTACTATGGCACTTTTTCCTCACAGGTGAAAGTCTTGCTGAGAGTCTCGCTGAGTTCACAGGACAGACTCGATAGCTTCTGGCGTGGCCGCTAAGGCTTTGGTTTGGTGCATGACCAGCGGCGAGGTCTCCTCTTCTGCCTGGACATTGGCCACTGCCTCCACCCGGACCTCCGCCAGCTCCCCTCCCTGCTGCTGCTGGTGCTCCTGCTGCTTCTTCATCTCCTGCTGGTTGATGTGGTGGAGGATTCCAGCACCCAGAGCATCACCCTCCACATTCACCACAGTGGTGGTACGATCCCTGTATGCAAAGTGGACAGAAGAGTCAGACAGCAAACATGTCAAATTTTATTACGCAGTCCTGACCTTAAGAGTTACCATCTCTCACCCGTTAAAACCATTAGGACTACTACCACAGTTCATCTTTCTTCATTCAAAGCTCATGCTTCTCATGCCCCTATTATTTCCTCCATTTATTTACAATAATAGTCTCTAAGTTAAATGTACACTATTTCCTATTTCCAAAACTCAGATGTTTTTGTTCCAGAAACATGAGCACTTGCAGAGGCCCTCGGCTGAAATTTGAAAGCCAGACTTTTGTACCTCCTGTAACTACAACGGTGGAGTTTGGGGAAATTAGAACTTATTGCAATTTCTTTTTTTCAGACTGTTCCCCTCTGCTTCCCCTCTGTTAGGAAACCCTGATCTAGCTTTGCCTCACTGAAACGTTGGCAATGTGTGTGCGTGTGTGATCAGACATAGGGGTGTGTGTTTTCTAAGTCACTGGGTTCATGGGCTTTACTCACACAATCCAGTCAACAGCCAGCATGAGGGACAGATCGTTGGTTGGCAGGCCAATGGCCTCGAGGATGATGGCGATGGTGATGATGCCGCCAGCTGGGATGCCTGCAGCACCGACACTGGAGGCTGTGGCTGTCACCCTAGAAATGTTAATAAACATAATAAACATGACAGTAATAATAAAATTTAAAAAAACGACCAACCAATTATAGAGGAAGTAACAGAGAGCTGGCTTTCTGAAAGTTGGCTGTTTTCATTACTTAACAGTTATGCTGACCAAAAGGAAGGAAACTTCTTATCATCCCAAGGACTCACAGGATGGTGAAGATCTGTCCGGCGTTCAGCTCAGCATTGTTGAGCTGAGCAATGAAGACGGCAGCGATGCACTGGAAAATGGCCGCTCCGTCCATGTTCACTGTGGCTCCGATGGGAAGGATGAAGCGGCTGATGCGTTTGTCAACGCCATTATTCTCCTCAACACACTTTATCATAGAGGGAAGAGTTGCTGAGCTGGTGAGTGATGGAGACAGATATGGTGCATTGACTTAATTTATTTCATCTTTGTTAGCAATTCAACTGAAACTAGTGCCAAACATTTTTTTTGCATTCAAGCTTCTCAACCTTTACCCCTAAATCACTGCAATCATATAATGTTCATATTGCCTGAGCTGGTTAATAGATCAGTTAGTTTATTTGTGTTAGAGGAAGAAAAAGGCCTTAAACCGTTTACATAAGTAAAATTACCACACAATAACACAAACAAACTAACTGATTGCAGCAGGTGGTATTCCAGCAACTCCAATGTTCTGCTCAGTAAAATTAGTGTTTTCGTCAATGGAGTCTGGTAGCAACGTTTCGGTTAAACAAGAAGGATCTTAATCTTAAATAAAAAGGTCTATTTCTGTAGGAATCCTATCCGTAATGTCGTCATACACTTAAAACAACAAACTGAGCCTGTCAGTGGCAAAAACAAGCACTTTGTTGATATTGCTGATATTAGACAGGCTGACTTGATATTAGACAGGCTGACTCAGTTGAGGCCTTTAAATCCAAACTAAAAACCCATCTTTATGCCTCAACTTTTAACTAGCATATTATTCTGGTTCCATTTTTCCCTCGGCGGGTTGGGTCAGTCTCAATGCATCAGTTAAGATTAATAGTTAGTAAATGTTGTCCATGATGTCCTGCCGACAAGATTACTATTAACTGTCTTAATATCGTTGCATCACTTTAACTGTGTGTTCTTCCCTCAAGCTCATTAGTGCCCAGGCTGTGCTTCTCTCTCTCTCTCTGCTACTGTCTCTGTAGGGTTCTGCCTCCAGAGCTGGAGAGTCTCCTGCTGCTCCCATGATCCAGCTCAACCCATGATGCGACAATAATTAAAACATTTACTAGTGTTATTGATAGTGTTAGTGCTATTAATGTACTATTGTTTGTCATTATTATTCCTTTAGCTGTAATAATAATAATAATTATTATTATTATTATTATTATTACTACTACTACTACTATTTACATTTTGACTTAGTCTGTGTATTTGCAAGGTTGTCTTTCTCCTACCCCATTCCCCCACCCCCCTCTCTTTCTGTCTAAACCCAACCGGTCGAGGCAGATGGCCGCCCACCCTGAGTCCGGTTCTGCTCGAGGTTTCTGCCTCTTAAAAGGAAGTTTTTCCTTGCCACAGTCGCCTAGTGCTTGCTCATGGTGGGATCTGTTGGGTTTCTCTCTGTAAATTTTATAAAGAGTACGGTCTAGACCTGCTCTATATGTACAGTGCCTCGAGATAACTTCTGTTGTGAATTGGCGCTATATAAATAAAATTTGACTTGACTTGACTGACTTTGACGTGGTCAGTTGCCCAGCTGGATCACACTGCAGCAGCTGTTCGCAGTGCCTGGGTACATAGTTCTTGCTCAATGCTGCACCGATTCTGCAAGATCAATCATTTACACCAAAAAGTATGGAAAACAAGGCCCAGGTTATTCTTTGCAGTTATCCTTTAAAGTCTTGGCAGTTTTGGGGCTAAAATGTTACGTTTGTCTTAAAGGTGGTGATACAGCAAAGGTCACAGAGGTCACTAAATTCCCCTTAGAAATTAGAATGTGTTCAATAAATGATGAGATATCATGTGCTCAGTGTGGCACAAGAGTAAAGTTCATGCACAGAAAAGGGCTTACCCTCTACAAAGCATGTGCTCAGTAAATTTTATGGTGGCATGCCAGATTTGGATCCTTGTTGTGTACAAAAGGAGGAGAGGTCAGGGTGTCAAGAGTAAATCCAAAGTTTAAGCTTAAAAGGGTGATACTTTGTACTCATTTTATGTTGAGTATTTGCTTCACTACTACTGTGCAGTGCTACTAATCTTTTAGGAAGATGGAGCCTCTGACTTTTTGCTGCTTATGAATTCAACTTTCCATCTGTAAAGAAAGAATTTAACATCTGATATTTACATTTACTTTTGATTCAGATAGATTTCCATCACTGAGATGCAAACTCTTTTTACCTTACAATACAGTTCATCAGAACCATGTGATGTGACAGTATACCTGGAGCAGGTGGCAAAGGCAGTGGTGAAGGGCGTGATAAGGCCTGACAGGAAACTGAAGGGATTCTTGCGTGTGAAGCCAAAGTAGATGAGAGGCAGGACGATGCCCCCGTGGATAATGTGGCCCAGGATTGAGGCGAAGATGTATTTTCCCAGACTAGTGACCAGAAGAACCACATCTTCCATCTCCACAATCTTACTACCAACCAGGAACATGATGCCAAACGGGATATACCTGAAAGACATAACAAAATGCAGAGGGAAAAAAGTTATTTTTATCTGAGCATTTAAAACTCATTGAGTGTTGTCACAAAGTATCACCTGATGCAGTCCAAATATACCACCATCATTACCACTGTAAGCCCATGAGCTCTACTCACCACATGATCCAGGACACCAGCACCATGGTGGCCTCATTGAAAGCATTGAAGAAACGAATTAGTTCCTCCCCCTCATCTCCCAGCTTTCTCAGTGCCACACCAAACACCATGGCAAATAAAACCAGACCCAGGATGTTCATGCCATCTGTTTCTGTACCAACAGGAACCTAAAACACACAGCACAGGAACACTGTGTGAGACTAAGCAAAAGTGAAAAGACTGCAGGAAGGAGTTGGAAGTAAGACTCACTATATTTACCATGGGTGTCATTTCACTGAAAACACCAAGAAAAATCTTTCACAACTGGCTACTTAGACTAGGTAACCTAGCTTAGCTGTCTAAGAAGCCAGTTATAAATTAAGAAAGATTTCACTCATTAATTTTTGAAATAATTCTACTATCCTTTGAAAAGAGGTTGGATTAATTTAAACAAGAATAAATGTTTAGCAGCTCTGTGTGGCTGTAGTTAGACACAGTGTTTCTTTGAGCTAAATGCTAACATCCCCACAATGACTATGCAAACATGTTGATGTTTAGTAGGCTTAGCAGCATGTTATCATACTTAAGTGTGTTAACATACTAACACATTAAACATAAAGTGCAGCTGAAGCCATTTGTTTTGCAGGCGTTTGGCCATAAACCAGAGTATGTAATGTATATAAAGTTACTGAAAGTATCCTGAATGGAACATGAATGTCCAAACCAAATGTCATGGAAACCCACTCAACAGTCACTGAGCTATTTCTCTATGAAATATCAGAAATAACCTGAGGGTGACGCTTGAGAAACAAGAACAGCATCTGAAAACCATGAATGTCTGTGACAACACATCAAATAGAGACATCATACATAATCCTCTGGGGATCATGAATGTCTGCACTGAATTTAACAGCAATCCTTCTATAAGCTGCTGAAATATTTCAGTCTGGACTGAAGTGGTGGACCAGTGGGACTGATGTACCGATGTAAAACTGTGTGCTGATAAAACAAGCCTGGTTTCCTAGAGTCATGAAACATATTCTCTAACCAACTTGAACTGGAAGCTCATGTGCTGCCTTTCATTATGGAGATGTAAGCTTGTCAATAACACAGTCACTGTCAATAGCACTGATATATTCTGTAGTGGTTTATACAACACCTCTTGAATGTGCGTGTGTGGGTGCATAGGTCTGAGGGCAGTTGAAGGATTCAGTGAACTGGATGATGGATAATGAATAAGGACAAGGACAAATCCTGAGCTCAAATCCTCTCCCATTGTCCTGAGCTCTCCCACAGCTCCACCAACTTCATCCCCTGGCACTCAGGGGGACTGTCCACTATGACCCACAACAGACAAATTCCATGGACTGATGCCAAGATCAGATCCCCCAACTGCTCCCCTATACTGAGAGCAAACCATGGCCACTAGGTAAAGGCTGGATCTAGACGATTATTGTATGTTCACAATTTAGCAAATTAGATAATGTTATATGGTAACCTCTCACTTATTTAAAAACATATAGAAGTTGCAACTGCTTTTATGGAGCATTTTATTTATTCTTCAAAGGTTCATTAGTAACTTTGTGTGATTTGAGTGCAGTGCTGCACAGAGACTTTAAAAATGGTTCTGAAAAGTCTTTTGTGTTACCATGTTCAAGACTTTCTCTATCGTCATCCATCTGCTACTCTGCTTCTGTCTCTCCCTCTGACAAACTAACAGACTCATCATACTATGATGTAACATCTACCACATGTAATAAGCAAAGTGGCAATCTGCAAATCTCTGGCAGGCTGTGTTTGTTCCCTGTTCAGTCCAGCACATCATCTTCCTCACAGGCCCAATAGATAGCTGCCAGGTCAAGATGACCTGTCCAAAGGCCAACACATGACTGACTGAAAGGTCATCACACTCCAAATACAGAAAAGATGTTGATAGGCTTTATGTGCTTGTTTTAAAGTTGCACAAAGCAAGATTTGAATAAACCCTGTTTAACCAGATTAGAGGGTTTGGGTACAGGTTGTGTTGGGATCAGGACTGGTCATGTTGGTTCACATACTGCTGATGACATTGTATAGGCTATGTGTGTGTGTGTTAAAATAAACCTATAGCCTATATAAAACAATGCTTTTTGATGGTCATTTACAAGATGCACACACGTGTAATCAGGGTAAACAGGCAAGCTGTGACCATGGTAACAACAACTGCGTGTAAGCATAAGGTTGTGTTCTGGCATAAAAACAGAGAGCCTGTCAGGTTTGGGTCGGTTCCTACTCCCTCGGACTCATGTCAGGTTTGGGCAGAAATATGCGTCCCAAGCCGCAATCTAAACCAGATGCCAAATCATAACTCTAATTCTACTCACTGCAGATAATTTCATGTTTAAAGTTATTGCTGTGAAATATCCCCACAAGAGGTAAGTGATAAAAATTTTGGAAAGGTCCAGAACCATTTATACAAAGTTATTGCCCAGAGAAAGCTGGACTCATCCACAATTTCTAAAGTACATTTAAACACATCAGGAATTTTAAAGGTTTCAGTGTTTTTCAAACAAATGATATTAATAATTATATATTGCACAAATGTCTGGACATGTCTGATGGCAGTGTATACCATTCCAAATGACCACACAGGGCGAAAAGCCTACCACTTACCTCACATAAAAAGGGGCAAAAAATGACTCTATTGGGGGGATAATGACATTCATTTCTGGACAGTGTTTCCCTGAAGGCAGTCATAATGTTGCACTCAGATATTCAACATGAAAGGGACGTTACTGTCAGACCAACAAAAAGGAGCAGTGTGGATTTTGTCGCCCATTTCTCATAGTCACATAATATTTTAAATGATCGATTGATCTGCTTAAAATCAGAATGTTGTCCTTCTATTAACACATATAGGTATTAACAGTAAATAATTGCTTATGGAATCCAAACATCAAGTCACTGTTATTTGTTGGCAGTGAACCTGAAATCAGGAGACATTTTTAATCTTTAAATAAATAACACTTTTTAAACAGAAGTTTAGAACACAAGCATAACCTTCTTTATAATGACCATATAAAAAAACTGATATTTTAACATCTCACATGACCAAGGGCACTTTTCTAAACTTGTCAGCAGTTCCCCATCAATCTTAAACCCAGTCTCCCTAAAACAAGTCATCCATTACCATCTCACTCATAGTGCTCATTCAGCAGTGACTGAACCACCTGTTTTAATTTGGCAGAGATAACTGCTTGATCTATGCTTACACAGATAGTATAATTCTTCCCCTTCAAAGATGCAATGTTTTATACATGTGCCATAAGCAGTGTGTGTGTGTGTGTGTGTGTGTGTGTGTGTGTGTGTGTGTGAATGTGCATGTAGTATGTAGTACGTATGTTACATGTGCATGGTTCCCTATTTTTACCTTTTGATACAGGGTGGTCCCATTGATGTTGTTGCCCACAGCAACCATCTTGTAGTCAGTGGCATACTGAAACATAAAGGAAAGGAAAACTTGTTGTAGTTAATTTTGTTTGATGCTATTTGTTCAAACATTTTTGTAGTATATCTAGTAGCTGAACTGTGTAGCTATTGTCAACATGCAACAATATGTGGCCACGCACTGTCAACATGCAAATAATATGCAAATAATGCTACACTGTCAACATGCAAATAACATGCAATTTCTGTACTGAAGTCTCACATATTTTGTCACTACAGCAAGGAGGTTCCAAGTTCCGGTCAATCCATTTTACGGCTACTGAAAATTTCACTGAGTGAAATTTCACCATTATTTTCTTTAAAATAGAAGCATTCAATATCTAGCATTTACAAAAAGCAATTTCTGCAGGAAACAGCCCAACCAGCCGTAAAAATGAGAATTTGTGGTTTTAGAGGCATTGACGTGGTGTAACTTTTTCTTAATGTCTGGCACTCTGTTTTTCTACCAAGAAAATGCTGCATCATGTACCTCCCTTTGTTATGGATGTAACTATTGACTTGTCGGTATACTTTTTTTTTGTTATTAGGCAGAGCTTGGCCACCTGTGCCCAGTTTTTATGCTAAAATATCACTTATTAACTCCAGAGACTCTTTGAAAAGAGAGTCAAACTATAAATATTGGTTTATTTCCAATCATACAATCAAAGCAAACTTGAACATAACACTCATATTTTCTACTTCTAGAGTGCTTTAACACTTTCAGGCCCTTACACACTTAATAGTTCAGGTCATAAAGACCTTCACAGTGTTTTACAATGGTCTGTAGTTTAGCCTTCCAAACTATGACTGATAGGGACATCTGAGACACTGTCTGTTGCCAAAACCAAGGTCTCAGTCAAGTAAGTGATGCAGACAAAGACATAAACTTAGACAGTACTGTCCAAATCCAGTTTCCAGTCAAGGGATGAGCTAATTAGAGGTGAGGACATGATAGACTTGAGGTCATAGGTAAGACTATGACAATGGTTGACCTGTGTGTGACCAACAGGGTCTTCACACCTATAGATTATATTTGGGTAAAGAACAGAAAGCGCTGGAACTTATATACCCCTCACATCAAACTTTGGTGTAGAAACCACTCTGCACCATTTTTAATGTAAAACTTACAAAAAAACTTCTCCTAGAAGATTAAACTTAGGTGAAGGAACTCACCAGGAGAAGGAACTCTCTAAGGAACGCAGCACATGGAGTTGGTCTCTCACTCTTTGTCTTTCTTTAAACATCCCTATAGACAGACCTGTATGGACTTTAAATGAGGCTATAGGACTCTGATATTGAAACATTCTGGACAAACAGAGACCTACAGTATGTGATCATAGTCAAAACCAACAAGATAGCCTTCAATGTAATCTAAATCTCAATACTTCATTTGTTTAAATGTCTGTTTAAACATCTAGCTGCTTGTCATTTTGTGTAAATCTCCCTCTCCTGCTTTTCTTGCTTTAATCCACACTTGGACCCATTCCACAGGGTCTCTACCACTGTGGTAGGTTTGGCTGTGTGTGGAGATGAACTTCTAAGTGACCTGACTGCACTTAAAACCCATTTACTCTCCTGAGAAGTCATTAACTTGTTTGTGGTTTATTATTCACTGGGCCTGGTTTTAGGCAAGTTTAGGTAATCGCCTGATTATGTGTGTGTTTAAGTGTAAAGCAGACAAGTATGTGTGTCCTATTTTATGTAGCTACTCCCAATCCCAAGCCCCAAATTGAACTTTCCTGGTTCTTATTTACTTTAACGGACACCCATCATAGTTCCCAGGAAGTGGAGCGCTTATGTTC
>BRZM01001890.1:200378-236003 GCA_033238685.1 Lates japonicus
GAAGAAGAAGCTGTTTAAACACAACAAGCTTACTGCAACAGGGGATTTAAAAAAACATATATTGAAACCAAGAGCAGCTGCAACGGGAGCTTCATCACTGCATACTGTAGCCTAGCACACACACACACACACACACACACACACACACACGGAGACACAGACACACACACATACTAAGTTATGTAATAGCAGTGTTCCCTGCTGTACCACAGGATCATAGGCCAGATTTAAAGCCCAACCCCCCTCAACCCCTCCTTCCTCCTGCCATATTAGAATAGCACATTGAGTTACATAGTGAGGGGGTGGGGCAGGCTGGGGGGTGAGAAACATACAGTAGGAGAGAAAAGAGAGAGAACCAGAGCAATGGTGACAAAGCCACAGTAGATTCCCTAAACATACATATTCCAGTAGTTAAATACATCTCTCTATCTGATCAAACTAGCTGATGGTGTCATTATTGGTCGTTCAGAGAGGGCAAGGAAGGCAGAAAGAAAGACAGAAAGAAAGAAAGGCAGAAAGAAAGAAAGGCAGAAAAAAAGAAAGAAAGAAAGAAAACAGGCATCGGCTGCAGTGTGTTTGACTCTAATCCAGGCTGACAAGCTCATGCAGCCAGTCGCTGTCTACACAGACACACTGCGCATGCGTCTCCTCATACACACACACACACACACACATACAACCACACACACAGGAAGTGTGAGTTGCAAGCCCAGTCACCACGACTGGTTGGTTGCCATGACAAACAGAGTCAGCTGGGAATTCACCCAAAGAGATGACAAAGAATGGGATGGGGGAGAGGGGGAGGAGGGGGAGGAGGGAGGGGTGTGTGCTGGGGGGCAGGAAGGAAGCGGAGGAAGACGAGGAGGAGTGAGAGGAGGAAGTAAAAGGACTAGGTGAGAGACTGGTCTGGAGGAGAATGAGTAACATGCTCTCCTCCTTCTACTAAAACTACTGCTGAGTAGCCTTTCAGCAAGGCACTCAACCCCAACTGCTCTTTTACCAAGATTCTGAGATTGGCTCAAAAATGGTGGAGGTCTGTTGGTTCACTGGCTGTACATAAACATTTTACTTTTGCTGGGGGATAAAAACCTTTTTAACCATTTGATTTCTTTGCAAGTCAGTTTTAACACTATGTCGTTCACAGTTGTCACACAGTTGTTCCATGGCAACAGTTACAAACACGATGTTGACTTGGGTCCAACTGTTGAGTGATGTGACTATTTACAAAATGGGATTCTCCGTACTTTCAAAGTCAGCATGTATTGTCTGAAAAGGTAGAATTGTTTACTAATGCAGGCTAATGTGACACAGCAACATGTCTCGTCAAGTCAAGCCAGTTTTACTGAGATCTAAACAAATCACAAAATTACTTGAGAGGGCTTTACAACCTGTTCAACATGCACCAATAGACATCAAAACTCGTTAGTTAGCATTACAATGACAGCCACCATAAGTGAAAAGACAACACAAAGAACAAAGAACACCATTTACGAAACCTCAAAATCCTTTACTTACATATATAATGACATTAACTTTTAATGCTAGAACTATCTTGGCAAAAGCTATCTTGGCATTCGAGTGCTAACAATAAATCAGCCAGGACGATATAACATCAGATATTAGCTTATCACAGATATATCAGTATTAGCACATATGGTGGCTGATAAGAAGAAAGAGGAAGATGTTCTAGTACAGTAATGATAGGTTTAAGAGCGCTTAGAAACAGTGACACCCTTACCTAATTTGTCCACCAGTGGGCACTGACAAGTGAATTTTTTTTTTATTCTAAAATGTCCTGCTCAATACATGCCTGTTTTTAAAAACACAACTTTAAGGGCTCCTTATCGAAAATATGTATCTACCTTCTTCCAAAGAATGTACCAGAATGTACCAATACAGAATTACACAAATATAAATCATCCACAAACAAAGCAAAAGTTGACAGATAGACATATTAACATAACCAATTTTATATAATATAACCAATGAAAACTGCAATGACAATCAGGCTGGTGTTGGAAATCTTAGATAAACCTTCCAAAGTATGCTATGTAATCAATTCTCAGTTTCAGATAAGTGGACGTGCAAGAGTTATTGGCCTATACATTTATCATAAATATTTTACCTATGCTACTTCCTACTACTTCTTCAAGTCAACATGGGTATTATGATGGCTTGAGGTAAGTAATAAGCTCCTCAAAGCAGAAGAACAATGTACTGGGTCAACTTGAGATACTGCAAAAATGATTTTTTAGCACAAATTCAGGATACTTGGTGCTTCTGCCAGATTCATTTTGACGTTTAAAGCTATGAGCTCAGGCTGGACATACATGAGAAAAATATGTGTAGGACATTAATGAGTGATTCCTGACACTAATTACATGAATTATTAAACTTTTTTCCATCATTCTCATGACCAAAGAGGAGATATCAGCTTTTATTTTGGTGCTACCAATGATAAGATAACAAAACATTTAGGTGTTCATGAATTGAAATCATCATCTGTGAGTTTCTACATTCATTGCAGCTGCTTATGCGGCGCTTCGAGGAAAATGGCGAATCAGAGTGTGTCAGAGAGAGACAGAAACAGAGAGAATCAACGAGAGAGCAACAGAGTTAGTTTCAAAGCAGTTTGCGGGTGTGTGATTGAGAGCTGAAGCAGCTGCGCATGTCTGACTCACTGACTCATGGCAGGGTGTTTAGACTCACATACACACTCACACACACACATACACACACAGAGTGCAGGGCTAACATACCAGAGGTGCCCCACCCCTTACATTCCACTTCATTATCCTCCTCTTCCTTTTCCTTCTCTTCTACCTCTTCTCTTCACTCATACTTTCTTTTACCTCTTTTCCATCTCTCTTTTTCATCCTCCCTCCTCTCTGCAGCTCACACCCTCCCCCCTCCTTCTTCTGACTGTCAAAGTTCACAGGCCCAGAGCCATCCTACACCCTATGAGCCATGTCTAGATATGAACACACCAGAAGAAAAAGTCAAAGAAAGAATCCTAAATGAGTCAAGCAGATAAAGCACAGCAGTGAAGGAGTACTGCGCTCCAAAATGGTGCCTCTGTCTTCGTTCAAGGTCACTGTGACTTAACGCACCACTGTTAATTGTCTCACAAAGTAGTGTCTTAAAACTACCTTTTCCGAAGGCTTTCCATGAGGAAAATGTCAAAAAAGTCTCCTGAGACCTTCAAGGCAAAGAAGCATTCTGCTTTAACTAGAGATCAACCATCTTACAGTTTTGAAGGTCAGTGCTACTACTGGTATTTTTGGACTGAAGGCTTTTTTTCAATTGTTTATCATTTTAAATTACACGTAAAGCTGCAAAACATTTAATGTCTGCAACTTAAAATAGCACTTGGACTGCTGGTGACTACCTGTTATTGTGTACATGACTTCTGTGAAATCTAATCAAAATGTTTCAAAATGTTGTATTTGAATAACTTCAGGTTCAGTGCCTCCAATAGTCCAACACTGTCATCAGCTTCACAGTAAATGTGTTTATCAATTAATCATATCAATCTGCATCATATCCATCATGTCAGAGGCAAATAATGCTAATTGAACAAGGTTTTACTTTAATAAAAGTCCAATATCTACCTGTTATTTTGTCAATATACCTTATATAATCAGTAAAACATCTCATGAAATGTCTTCCATTTGCAGAGTTTTGTCTTTTTCTTATCCTAAAATCTTTAAAAATGCGCAACAGATCCAAAGAAAAAAAAAATCAATAGATAAATGGTTGTTTCCAGCAGAGCGATCTGATCTGAGAGAAGAAAATGTCAGGTAAGAACATTTCTCAAAATAAACACTTCTCTGGTTTTTGCCTACAGCCTAAAATATCACCAAGCATCCTCATACAACCCTGAGAACTGATCGTACACTGGCCTACTTCTGAAAAATGTCCGTTCATTTTTCTCTGAAATGTCTATACAACCAAGCCCACGTAACTTGTCCCCTTTGTGAGAGAACTCATGAGGCTTAACTACAATTGATAGAGATAAAACACACCCAAACAGCATCAAAATCTGAAATTTAACTTCAGAGAGAAAGGCCAATTTGTGGCTAGGGGTGTGTACAGATAGGCCTACATGTGAAGTTGATGATGGCTTCGGGTAAGTGGGTCTTGGTAATAATATAAAGCCAAGAGAAATGGAACATAAAAGTGAGTTTGAACATATATGTGACTGAGAATTATAAATTTAAACACAAAATGATGGTGTCAAATATTTAAAAAATGCATGTTTTATAGACTTAGAGGTGAAGTCAGGTGTGTGTGCAAGCACTGAAAGTGTGTGTTAGCCTGCTGTGCCTGCAACAACACATCAGACATGTGGGCTGAGCATATTATTCCAGGAGCTGGCTGTAGTGAGTATGTGTGTGTGTTGTGTGATAGTGCAGTGCTAGTGGATGGACTCTGCAGTGATATTATGATCCTGTAACCGGATACGCTGGTTTCCATGCCTGAGCTGCACATCCACCCCTCCCCCTCACCTCTACATTGGGCTATTTCAGGTTCTCTGGATGCACAAAGTATGGACCTATACTACGCACTACACTGCTGCAGGTAGATGAATGGAACCTTGTGCTGTACGCTCAGTTGGACATGTATTAATCTCAGCATTCACATGTGCGTGAAGGCATACAGTGGCTGACTCGCAGTTCGCTGTCATGACGGTGCCTCCACTGTTCCTCCTCACTGTAATACATCCAGCCCTGCACATGAGGACGACATTGTCAAACTCACTCTTGTGTGTGTGTATGTGAGTGTGTGTGGTTCTCTCGCTCTCTCTCTCACTCACTCATTCACTCTCACACACGCACGCACACACACACACACACACACACACACACACACACACACACACACACAATGTAGAACTAGTAAACACATTCCAGACAAAACCCAGAGGAAGAAATGAGTTGTAGTGCTCGCCTGACCAGACCCACTACGCTCAATAGCAGCTACGCTTCCGCACACAACTTAAGATTCAGTTACACCATGACAATAGCTACATCTACTGTTGCTGCCACTGCTGCTACTGCTGTGACTACTGCTTCTGTTCTTCTGTTAAAACAACTGTCTACTAATGCATCAATTTTATTTAAATTTTTAATGGGATTTTTGAGGACTTGCACACATGCATTAAAAGTGTCACAAGCAGACTCAACATCAACTCCCCGCCAGCAATTTTCAACTCGCTCCTTTGCTGTAAAACAGGAAAATAGCCTCAACCAGGAAAATACAGGATGTATGTGCTTTTCCATCAGAGGCTCTCAACCAGACTGGGACTATCTGTGGTACTCAAATGCCTGAAAACATGGAAGTGACACCATTAGACATATCATCAAGCAAATCAAAGGTGAGTTAACACATGTAGTTTAAAACGCGAAAGGCTGACAGGAAGTTTGGTGGTGAATAAAGGTAATTTAAATATTAGGGGTCCAAGTGATTTCAAGTGCAATTTGCAGTCATTTACAATATAATGATGACGAAGGGCTATATTATGTCAAATACTCTCGTAATAAGCTAAAACCTTGTATACTTCACCAAGAACAATATAACTTATCCTGAAAACACTTTTATTTTGAAGTTGCCGGGGAAAAAAAGTTAATAAATGTTTTTACAGAACAGCAGCAAGAGAGGACAGATGGTAGAGGAAGAGTCCAAACCAAAATAAATAAGCCAATCATGCTGCAGTAAACAATGGCTATGTGTGTGTGTACCACTACAGTGTGTGTGCATGTGTGTGTGTAGTGTTTTCCCTCTCAGTGATCATAAACGCTCACGTGACAAAGGTCAGTTGGGTATCAGACAGGGAATTCACTACGATCTTTTACATAATGACAAACCTGGTTACAAAACAGTACAGTTCCTATTGCGCAACATGTAGAATCCCGTTAATAACGAGAAACTAGTGTGAACGACCAAAACCAGGTTACATTTAAGCATTTAAAACAAAGATGTTGCTTTCGATTAATAAAAAGCTGAAGGCCATCTTGAAGCCTGAAAGATTTTGTTCCTCAGTTTTGGTGAACAAGAAGTACATTACAACTCATTTTTGTGTCTGAAGTTAGGAGATTCATCACACACTCATAACGAGCAGTGTAAAGGAGTAAGGGGAGCAAAGGTCAGGGGCAAAACAACAGAGCAACTGACTTGTAAACCCTTCTTTTCTCTGACTTTTGTTTAAACTACACTCAGTTACCAGTTCATTAGGAACATATAGCCTTTGGGGTGTTGTAGTAACTAATATTTAATCTACCCTTACTGATACAATTGGAGTGGACAAAATAATAGAGAGACCTTTCAGGATAATGCAATTGCATTCAATAGCACCTCAAACTACAGGAATCAAAGTGACCATAAATTACATAATTAAGTTAGGATTTATAACAGGGCTGTTATTCAGCTAGTTGTAAAAGGTAACTAAGAATGTATGTTCCACATTTCTGGAGAGCCAGGTCATCTAACCCCACGAATTAATCACAACAGAGACCTGACAGGTGCTTGGACTTATGTGCCTTATTCTTGGGATTAAAGGTGCTGTGATACGTAAAGAGACAATCAAGGGTTTTATAAAAAGTTGCGCACAATGACACACATGCACATACAATAGATGTGAGTGAGTGAGTGAAAATTCACTTACTCTCACTATCCCTCTCCCTCTCTCTCTCACACACACACACAAATACATACACACACACACACACAGGCACGCACACACACACACTTAAATCTATAAATAAAAGGCAGAAGAAGAGAGCAGATTTAGGTCAACAGACGTGTCCACATGCAGTTGAGCACTCCACTCTTTCCACAGAGCCTCTTCGGGAAGAAAACCCAGCTTGACACCTCCAGTGACAGAGCCTCAGAAGCTACAGAAATCTACAGCATCAGTATGTCTGGTCTCTGGGTGTACAGTAGTATCCACCTTATTACTGCAGAATCTACCTTATTACTGCAGCATGCACCGTACCACAGCAGTATCAGCCTTATTACCACAGTACCCATCTTGTTACAGCAGCACCAGCTTCAGTGCTGCAAGTGTCATCGTTCTTACTGCAGGCAGCACCCTTATTACTTAAGTATAATCCTTATCATTGCAGTACAAGCCTTATTACTGCACTTGAAGCCATACTGCTGCACTGGGAGCTTTATTACTATTACTACTTACAGGTATTCAGTCACTGAGGGTATGCAGTATATGGTAGCCTGCTACATTCTTCCCTCACTGGGTAGCCGATGCAACAGAACTTGCCTATTACCATACGTTCAAGCCTTGAGAGATGGACAATAAAAGCCTGCAGCTGTCACCTGTCTCATAATGTCCAATCCATTTTCATCAAGTCAAGTCCCTCTGACAAAGCTTGTGAAGATATAGTCTAAAGATGGTTTTGTTGTACTGTCGTCAAATCCCTGCATCCTCGATGCGCAATGCTGATTTACTGAATCTGAAAATAACAGCTGCAAACTAGGAGAAAATTTAAGAAAATTTGGAGGATTTTAAAGCAAAATCAGGCACTGCATCTTAAAACTTAACACCCACTGTATTTTTCCATTTTGTTTCAGGAGTCTTAGCAGGAAGCTGATCAACATTTAGCCACTGTCATGTACTGGAAATGTTTCAGTAAATGAATAGGTGACAAGTACCCTGAACCCTGTCTGAGGACCTCCTGAGGGGTTCCCCACTCAGCAAAAACTAGACTTTCCCCTCCTCACTGTGGTTATCTGCTCATCTACTGTATGGGCAGTTGTGTAACTCTGCATCACATCTGTCTGTGGTTTGTAGTCTGATCTGGGTCTCTGTTGTGGGTGCTCGTCCAGGTGGGAACCTCTGATGTGACCTATGTGCAGCCTATGGGGTCACAGCACAGGAGCGACAAACTGAAGGAGAGGTACGGTCACTGAGAGAGCAGACTGCTGTGTTGTGGTGCATGTTACGAAACGGAGGCCCCTCCACTCACCACAATAGCTACATGGCTGAGACAGTCCCCAGCACTGGAGACCAAATCACTTTACTCTGTAAAAACACACTTCACCACTTCACAGCAGGTTGTAGGTGTACTAGACCATGCTTTACACAGCTAGACAATAATAATCAAGTAAAATATGCAGTTTGTGTGCTTGCAAATGGCATTCGTGTAAATATGAGGTCCCTCTTATCTATGTGCTGTTGTAGACACATATCTTCAAATGTGTAGACTTCACCAAGTCGTTATATCTGGCCTCAAAAACATTCTCAGTGAATGTACGTATAAGACTATTTGTACAAATTTAGGTCATTTAATGTCATTTAAGAATTTTTAAAGTTAGAATAGCTTAAACGCAGTTATTAATTTAGCTAACCTCAGTCATAGTAACAGTGTGTACCAGTGGCTGAATGTATTTTGGGACTCAGTGTATTTCGGTTTAAAAAAGTTTATCAGACAGACTTTTCTCCGTAGTGATAATCTGAAAAGTGGCGGCCACTGCCTCGGCTCTGTAGACTGAAATTAGTTTTCGGCAGACCGAGACAGGGTCCAGTGGAAGTACAGCGGGGACGAGTATTGATAGATATTATCCATTTAATACGAAAACTTTTTCAACCAGACCCAACTACCCCACAGCACTGCTGAAACGCCAGTCTTCGCCTTGTCTATTATTCATTAGAAATAGGTTACGCTGTCGTGTCGTAATGTATTTTCTCGGCGTGTCTTACTTTGCTCTTCGAAAGACAGAAATGGTGTCTTACCACATCCAGGTCCGCCGGAGTTTGAAAGAGAAACATGGGGGTATTTAAACAGTCCTGTCAGCTACAGAAACACAAACCGTCCTAGCTCCCGGAGACTCTGTCACACAATGGCGCTGATAGGAGGAGAAAACTGCCTCCGCTCAC
Source organism: Lates japonicus (assembly GCA_033238685.1). Lineage (NCBI taxonomy): Eukaryota > Metazoa > Chordata > Actinopteri > Centropomidae > Lates > Lates japonicus. The sequence continues at coordinate 209,272 of BRZM01001890.1, forward strand.
AGGAACGCTGCTGCCTTCACAAGCTGCAGGACATCCTCACGAGGTAAGCTGCACGTGCACTTATATCCCGCAATTGGTGTCATTTAACGCATAAAAAGAATTTTTTAAAAAAGATATGAATGAATCACAGTGACACATGTTACAGCAAGCTACATATAGGGAATCTGGTGTTCAGTGCTACGCAGATTTGATATATACCCTTTTAAATATGTCAACGTTTGCTTGATATAATCCTTATGTACTAAACAGGCTGAATGGCTGGTGAATGCTGCTCTTACAAATAACGTGGGCAATGGGAAAGTACACATGCGGAGGATCTATAGAGCTACCATAACAAGTCATTTAGACAGCAAAATGCTGTGACAACTATAGAGGTGAATTGGATGCAGTTAGGCCTGCTACTCCGTAACTTTGAATCAATCCTTTAATTGTTTAGGCTATTGTTTTAATTCTCAGACTCTGAGAAACTTAAAGATGGTACGGCCTCCTTAAAAGCTGTCCTTAATAATTGAGGACAGCATCTGCAAATAACATTGAATTTAGAATTAATTCATGGATACGCATACTTTTTTTTTTTTTTTTTTTACAATTAATTTGCTGTAAACATCAATTACACTCCAGTGGTCATTACCACCGTAACAATGGCGTAATTACTGGCATGATAGGATCCATTTTGTTATGGCTTGTAAGTTTACGAGGAGCACATGAAGGTAGCAGGAGAAGCTGAAACCGAGCAGCTGCCCCGAGAAGTGGCGTCGTCAACTTTGCTCCGCCCACACACACACACAGACACACACACACACACACACACACAGTGTTCTGTAACATTGTATTCCTCTTGCTCTCTCCCTCTTTAAGATTATAAGATTAGTTAATTAAACATTCAAAACATTTGAAACTGTAAAGTGAATGTCATGTTGTCAGGACCTCATTTCTATAGTTTTAATATATCTTAAAGATATCGTAAAGATTTTTAGTATCTGCTGGTTATTTGATGTGTTTTGACATTCAATGAAAACTTGAAATAATTGATATTGACATGAGAAGAGTGAGTGGTCAGAAGAATGAGCACTGGGCTGATGGTGCCGTTTGGCTGGTTAGTAATGCCCGTCCTACCCAGCAGCAGATGGCAGGGTGATGTCCGGTAAACTCAAACAAAACCCAGCAGACTCTGCAACGTGCAGACAAAAACTCCAGTGGAGCATCCTGGGGCAGAAAATGGGCATCTCAGACCGTTTGTGCCCCCGATGCCCCCTGCTGCACACTCACCCAGTTTGTGCACTGATACACTCACAGACACAATACAAGTCTCCCTATTTTTTTCAGACAAGCCGCCTGTTCTCAGGACGGACTTTGATCAACCTCCTGTCACAAATATTTCCATTTATTGGAGTCCAGTGTTTACAGGACTCGATTGCTGGCAAAGAATCATTTAGTTTCTCCTCTTGTCAGGGTGGAAAACTGCATTTCGGGCTTCATGGTGCAGTAAAACTCTCCTCTGTAAAGGCCTGATCAAAATCATCTGTGTATCTTTGTAACATATTTGGTTATAGAACATGCCTGTATAAGAAACTATGCCTGCACTGGAAGCTGTACTAGCACTAGAACATTTATTTTGCCCCTGTGACTGAATTTTGCCATTTAAAATACTGGTGTGACTAGGCCTGAAGACATCATAGGCTGAAGGTTGCAAGACACAAAAACTTCCATCACTGGACAGTATGACATGTATGAGTTTTTTTTTTTTTTAATAAAAGGCCAAACTGACTCAGTATTACAGCTCAAAAGCAGAGCTTATGGAAACTGCTGGTCAGACAATAAAAGACTGGAATATTCTGTTATTCTTTGCAACAGGGATTCTCAATATATCAGTATCATGCACACAGTTTAGCCTGAATGAAACCTCAGCTGGAGTATGGCTAGCAGGCGGGTTAGCCCGGGCACAATAGCTCTGTGCGTGCATGCATACGTAGCTTCTGTGGTGAATGGAGATCTGATTTTAGTTCTGTGTTCATCTCTCTGGACTCTGAGTTGACTCATGAATGCCGAGCAGCGAGGAGGGATGGCTCTAAATAAAGATTTCAGGTCAAAAACAGGAAATGGCTCAGTGAGCAGGGAGGGCAGGGCCATAGCAACACCAACTGGAGAGCTGCACCCACAACATCCCTCCCTCCATCTATCTTTATTTATTTCTCCCTCGCTCTTCTTTTATTTCCCTCTCTCTGTAAAATCTGCCTCTTCCTTGTCTTTCTCTTCTTTTTGCCATTGCTTTATCCCTATTTGTCATTCTCTGTCTCTGCCTTTGTCTCTCTTTTCTGTATTTTTCTTCCATTCTGCACATTTATTTAATCTTTTCTCAGGTTTGATTTCCATCCAGTGACTTGATTGCCACTGCTGTAACAGAAGTGCAAAAGCACAAGACAAAAGGTCAACAGTTTATGCAGTCAAGCCATAATGACATGATGAATTATTGCTTCAAAACATGTACTATAAAATATAACATAATCATTAGCATCTACAATAACAGAAATAGAACATGTAATGCTACAAGCCATTCAAAAACCAGTAAATGCTTTATTCTATTGTTGTTATGTCCTCTTTGTCTACGTTTGTCTGTGCAAGTATCAAGCTGTATGTGTGTGTGTCACTAGCAGTGTGAACCAGAGTGTGAACCTGACTCATGGTGAGTTCACTGGCCTCACTGGCCCAGTACATGTAGCTACATGTTGCTTCCATCCATCACTGTGTTGCACCTTTGGGTGGTAACTCCCAGATTTACAACTCACCAGAATTAGTTTGCAGATCATCATGTTCCATTTATACTTGCTGTGACAACACACGGTGCATTTTTTTAATCATTAAGGTCTATAAATTCATCAGACACGTGAGCATAAAAATGGATGACACACACACACACACACACACACACACACTCACACACACAACTGGAATAAGTGATTCACATGCATGTGTCTGTGTGTTACTCATCTGTTGAACAATGTATTGATTATATCCTCCATTCCATACTTGGCCTCAGTACCACCACCACCACAACTCTGCAGTAAAGACATCTACTGTGAACAGTACTACTACTACAAACATTACTACTTCAGCTTTTACAGTAACACCACATGCTATTACCATCACTGTTGCACATACATCTACTATTACTGTTACTGCTGTTACTACTAATGCTGTTTTTATAATATAGTCACCACCATTTCTCACAACATGGGTTTAAAGCATCATCTACATACATTATACAATACATAGTCACAAGAAGTTATTTATTTTCTATCCCATAACCCTAACCATCAGAACTACACACTTAGCCTTAGTGTAACTCTCCTCCAAAAAACACCCCCCACATCTCTGGCAGAAGTGAGGAACAGCCAAAATGAATAAACATCCTCACTCTGAATATCCAGCTCTTAAACTGGTCCTTAAAAAAGACATTAATATTAAACAGCTGTGACAAGACAACCTAGATCAACAGCGATTTTGGCTGTTATGGGAAATCCACCAGTTTTCTAATCAGTTTACTCTACACAGGGAGCAGTCTTTGACTGATGAAAACAGTTCCCAGTGCAGTGGTTCCCAATCTGGTGATCGATGGTAAAGTCTCAAGATGATTTCAAAAAAAGAGGAAAAGAGAAAGAAAGAACGATGATGCACAAATTGTATTTATTTCTGACTTTTCACTAATTTGTGCTTTTATTGTGAAATGCTGGATAGCGCTACCTCTTCAAGCCTCTAAAAAGTCATCCAAAGGAATCAATTTGAGAAGGGAACATTTCATTTTGGTTGAACGGCATGCCACTGACAGATGTATGCAACTCATGTTAAGAGGTCACAAGTTGAGATTGATATGCTTTAAAGCATTACAAACCATGCTGCTATCAGGGTTATTTTGACTTGGGCATTTATCAGGCACAAAGGATGTAATGGAGAAATGCTATCAACATGCATTATGGGAACTGTAACATAAAGTATTTGACCTTTTTGTTTGTTTATTTGTTTTGGCTTGACACATGCTGGAGACTAAAAGTCAGGATGTGTTGGCCCTCTAGAAAAACTTCTAGATTTGTTTCAAGTGTATGTGTAAGAAGAGTCTCTCTGACATCACATTCAGAAACCTTATAAACCCTTATGGTCATAAGTGCACAGGCAGGATGATTCATTTTACAAAAATGAAAATATCCTAATTTAGAATTGTAAGTGAGTATTTTGTGCAATGTAGTCATAAAAACTAAAACAAAACAAATTTGGCTTAAAAAAGAAGAGAAAGCGTCCATGTGTGCTGGCAGATTTGGGAAGGGTGTGTGAAGAGGACCAGAGAATATTATTAATACTATTAGACATGGGCGTGGCACAGCTAGTCCAACATGGAGAGAAAGAGGGAGAGGGGAGATAGGGAGGGAGGGGAAGGGCTACACACCAAAAACACCCATCTGCTTTCTTTCCCATTCTCTCTCCCTCTGTCTTTGTCTCTACCTCCTCCTTTTCTCTTTCTTTGTCTCTCTGCCAGTCTCTTTATCAATGTTCATCATTCCCCCTCTCTGCCTCATACACAGCTCCTGCCTCAGTCACACACACACACACACAGGATGGTTTATTGTTGATATAGTATGATATCTCTATGATTAGTGCCACAATATTGTACTGTACAATTTTAATTGATACAAACACCCACACAGAAACACAAAGCTGAGCAAAGCCTATTGGTGTGTGGAGGGGAATCTCTACACATCTTTATTTTCATTACAGTGATATTTCAAGCACCTTTTAAGTGCCTTGACTCATGTATTTCAAAAGGGGAAGTACAAGTAAGCAGAGCAAGTCGGCCTCCTGCAGAGCTGCCATTTTAGTCAAATCCCAAAATGTCGTCACGCCGACTCAGTACCTTCACACTGGTGGTTTCTGGTAATGTTGGTGATCTAAACATTTACGTTCATCACACTGTGACACTCAACAGCAGCTTCCCAGAATCTGTGTTACGTGGAAACTACCATAAAGCAAACATCTTAGGTCATATGTCTACAACGTACATTTTTGATGTTAGTTGGGGGCACATACTGTTTAATTTAAGACAAAATACCAACACAAAGCAACTCTTCCAAACACAAAAAAGCCACTTGCTAAAAAAAAAATCTTTAGCCTCATCATCTCAAGATCATGACTTCACTGTTATGACTTCATTATTTCATTACATGTATGTCAAGATGACAAATGGTGCTTTTTAGTGTTTGTTAAGACTGTGACAATATTACAGTTTAATTACAGTGTTGTCTCCACATAATAAAAACTGCTGATCAGGACTTAAATGTGTCATTACCCTCAGAAAACAGGCCTCTGAACATCATGATCTATCCAAGCTGGTTTCATTACCCAGTCACTCCTATTATCTTTGGGATAACAGCTTGTTATCCAGTCCAAATTTGATACTTAAGTTGTGATTCTAAGAGAACAGTTTTCCTGTAGATTATGAGATGATTAACTACCTTGAGATAACTGGTCTTAAATATTATCAGCAACCACAGCTGCTTCAGGCTGTAGTACAAAATTGATAGTTTGTGATTAGAATAACATGACACTGGTTTTTCTTTTACTGTAGCAACACTGCTGACCCAAGAGCAGTCAAAGTCACTCTGTTTCACTGCCCCAAATACACCACTGCATGCAACAGTACATACCTAGCAAAGTTGCGCAATGGTGTCCTGAATTCTTGCTCAGTAGTGATTTGACAGTTGAGGGTATCATAGTGAACCCTGTGGTTTCATAGCTCTCCCATTTGTTATGGGCAGTTATTAAATCAACACACATGAAGTTGCTGTGAACGCAGACACTGAAACAAAACAGCACACCAATAGCAGTTGCGCCCTTAAAAGTTAAATTTTCTTTACAGTGCTATGCTCAACTGGATCTATATGCTCCGGGCTCTCTATGTTAGCTGGAAAGGGACATTTTAACAGAATAATCAAAGAAGTACTCCAAATTCATAAAAGTCTAATTAAAAAGATAAGTCTGCCGTTGTTATATTATTTCTTGTTCCGACCATTGGACTTGGGCTGAATGCTACAGACAATGTGAGGAAGTCAGAAACTACTGAGAGACTGGCTAACACATTGTTGGGATTGCTGACAATGTGAAAAATAACACCTGGTTTATCTTTTAAAAATTCATATTTGATTTACCATTATAGAAAAAGGGGTTTTATGGGGTAGTCATTATTTTCTTCCCCCCTTCCTCCGTGCATAAACTGGAGAGTTTAGGGAGATGGGTCTATAAATAGAAAATAGTGAGGGTGCTCTAAACAAAACTTTTCATCTTTGCAAGAAGAGGGCCTGAACTAAGAACATGGGCAAGCGACCCAGACAGAAAGACAGAGAAAGGAAGAGGGAGAGGGAGAGAGAGCACGAGAGGGAGGGAGGTGTGTTTACTCATGGCTGTGTGACGCCTTCAGTGTCAGGTGACTTACAGGAAAGAAGTTGTTGTTCTCTTTCTCTCTCTTGCTCTGTCTCTTTCATTTCTGTCCTTTCCTCTTTTTTCCTTGTTTCATAACCTCTGAAATGAATTGCTTTTCTTTGTCTATTCACTGACTTAACTGGCATGTTGTTTATCAGACCACCCTAATAACTGCACAGTACAAAATGTCAAGAACAAGCAAGACGTAATGCACCTAAAATGTAAAGTTGAGTATATGATATTGTGTGAATCAGTCAAAGCATTATGAGACACTGTAATAACCATCTTAGACATACAGCACAGTGGGCTACTCAGTTGTATGCTTTAATGGCTTTTGGCTCAGGGCTATGTGAAAAAGGTTTACCCTAACCCTTTAATGTGTGTGTGTGTGTGTGTGTGTGCGTGTGTGTGTGTGTGTGTACAGGGTGTGTGTGTACCCATCCATAGCAAACTGGTGAGTGTGACACATTCCAGTGGGACAACTCACCAATAGTCTAGCAGTAGATGGAACACAGATACCTCTGTCCACTGGGGAAAACTCAACAAAAACACATTGATGAGGGAGAATTCAGTTCCCACATATTGATGGTTTTTTTCCCCCTTTTTTTTTTTTTTTTTTTTTTTTGCAATTTGAGTTACAGGTTACACGTAGCTCCATTCTGAATAGTCTGACTGGTAGTGAACAGTGGTGGCTGCACCAGAAGTAGTAGCAGTGGAAGTAATACTGGAAGTTATTCATAGTAGTAAAGGTGCCAGTCAAAGCAGTAGAAAGAGTGATGATAGTAGTAGTGATAGTAAAAACGTAGCTTTTATTGCTTTTTACAAACCTGTACACCCCCGCCCCTCACTCACCCCCTCCAAAAACCGACACTGTTTTGCCTCTAACAATAGATTCTGCAGTATTTTTTAGAGTGCACTTCAAGTTGAACTGAACTGCAGTGAAAACACTGTGGAGAGAGATACTCTAGCTGAAAACAGGAAGGTCATTAATCTTCGCAAGAAACCGGGCCGACACACAAGTCATGGCACAAGGAAGCAGCTTCAGAGACTATGGTTTAGCTGGTTATCCACCTTTCTTTTCTCAGTTTTTCCATCATCTAACAGCATTATTTTACTAACCATTCTCTCCCTTCCAGCCACACATTTTTCCCCTGTGGTTTTGCCTTTTGCCCTGTTTTTATCAGGGATACAACCAGAACACAGAAAGAGCAACAAATGATAGACGTGAGTAAAGAAAATAGTCTGAATGATAGAGGTTCACCACCTAAACACCAGACCCCAATTTCTTGTATAACATCTCTTACATCACTGTGTCAGGATGTCCACACTAAAGACATATTTGAAAATGCACTTTGTCTTCTTCATACTTCCATCCACACAAGGCCAGCCCTCCACATCTAAAAACTTCTTCAGAAAAAAAAATCTTCTCAGTAGATCCAACTGAATACACCATTCCCACACAATTTACACCGGGAACAAAAAGCTATTGCAAGTTACCAACTCCTCCTCTTTATTTCCCAGTTGGGAAGATGAGAGGAAGACAGAGGCAGATCAACCAGGAAGAGTTGTGCTATAAAAAACATCTTCAAATTGCTTGTTTAATTAAACCATTGGTCTGGATAAAGATATTCAATATATAGTCATACGACAACAAGAAAAGCATCAAATCTTCAAATATAAAAAACTGGAGCACTGGCAAATTATTACATTTCTAAAGAAACAGATTAGCAGAATTGTTGTTGACAATGTTGACAAGTGTATTCAGTACCTTCTGGAATGCAGCTAATGACTACAATCCAGACGTTATGTGACTATGTAACTTCTGAAAGAGGAAATAACATTCTTCTCCGTACTCTTACAAATGAAAAGTTTAATTCATAAGTAACAAAAGTCACCCCCTCTCTGTACAGTCAGCCTCACATGGTCTGGTTCGACCAGTAGCTAATCATGGCCAACATTAGCTAAAGTTAGCAAACTTTTTTTGTATGACTCTTATCTCTGTGTGCTACATGTTATTGCATTTACCATTACGCTCAGTAATACTCTCGGGGGTTCTGTTGCTACAGCCTTACTAGTAGCTTATGTTGCTAATGTTAACTAGCTCAACTTTAACTAGATAATCCTATGAAACTGACCGACTGTTCTCTACTTGTGCTGCTGTTACACTATGTTTTAGCGTTTATCATTGTTCTAACTGTTTCTTGTGGCTACTGTGTTCAGCCAAGGGTCTCACTTTAACTGCACAGTTGCTGATGTGAGCAGGTTACATCTAGTAGCATATAATTATCATTATTCCATGTTATCAGATCAGAAAGTCAAGACAAGTCCATTTATTTATATAGCGTCAAATCACAACAGAAGTTATCTCAAGGTGCTTTTCATATAGAGCAGGTCTAGACCGTACTCTTTAGATTATTATATTTAAAAAGGGAGACCATCCTCTAATTCTGTTTTATGTTTTCAAAAGCATAGTCATCATTTTTATCAATTTATCAATTTATCCTTTAACATGGAATTTTTTATGTTGATATACTAGAAAACAGTAATCTGATTATAGTAATCCAGTAACATGCACAGTAATCTATTACTTCTCCCCCTGCTGCTGTCCTCCTACACCAGACCAGACTGGCTGAGTCAGCTCTGCTGCTCTATCACGATTCAGCCTGACACACTTTCCCTCCCTCAACAACCCCCCACCCCCCACCCCACACACACACACACACACACACACACACACACATACACACACACCACCACCTCACTTTCCTTCATGAATCTCTCCATTCACTCTGAGCTGTGTTCAAACTTCCTCAACTCTCTGCTTTCACTGTCAAGTTTCTTTCCGTTTCGTCTGATTGCGATCACTCCTCTCTATCTCTTCGCACACACACACACACACACACACACACACACACACACACACAAACAAACAAACAGAGTCTATATGTGTGTCCTCTGAGGGGCATGCAAAAAGCAAACACGCACCAATGAAAACTGAAAAGTTAAGAGAAAAAGGATGTATTTGCAGAGGAAATACCAGTGTAGCAACTGCATGCTGCACAATCTTTATGAAATAAATTTAACTTTTAGGGGTTGATGGACTGATGGCAGCTGCAGGGAGGTCATTTGCTAGCAAAATAAAACTTCAATGACAAACCAGGTTTTAAGCTGTGACTGAGGGCAGTACATTAAGGCCAGCGGACAATGCACTGATGAAGACCACTGGAGGAGAAGAGCATGAGGGTCCTTAGGCAGTCATCATGCCCGGGAGATTAGAGTGAATCACACTGCCATAAATTCACAACAAGAGAGACCTTTCCATTTATTAAATTCTGCAACTCCACCTGCTGCCTAATGTTACCAACCTGACATATCCTGCCTCTGATTTGAGCATGAAGCAGTGCTATTTCTGGAGTTTAAAACATAGCTTGTGCTCTGCACATTTAATAATTCAAGTGGGCAGAATGAAACAGAAAATGAGCTTGCATCACTCTTTTCTTTTAGGGGATCAGACATTAATAGAACAAAGGGCATAGAATGGTTCCCTCTCAGGTTCAGATTAAATCAAAGTTTCCACTTCTATTTCTTTGCCCATTGGTTCGACAACCGAAACTACTGTCAGGGTCATTCCCCCTAAACTTTCCAATTCATCCAAGCTCATGACACAGTGCTGTCATGCTCTCATTGTTGCAGGAATATAAATTATACATTAACCTTTCAAATGGGAGCAATGGCACTGGTCTTTGTAGAGAGGCTCTGTCATAAGAGGTTTGATCTATGACTTACAGTGAAACTTTTCCAAGTTCAGATCTGATTGGCAGCACATGAATTCAAGGCGATCAAAAGAAAAAAAAAAGAGTGATTTTGATATAAAACACTCAGAACTTGAAAAAGAAATTTCAATGCAACAAGTGAACCAACTGTAAATATTAAGTCAAACAGTGATAACCTTATTAATGCAGTTCTCGCAAAGCGCTGGTTAGGATACCATCATGCCCACATACACAAACACCTTACACCTTGTACTGTGAAAGCAACTTTAAACAACTGAAACGCTCAAGCAACCTGAATGCTAACTGTAACAGGTTAAAACTTACAAGTGAATTTGACTTGATGTGAGAAGAACAGAATGATAATATGTCTTTCCAGAAACAGTATCTCAGTCACTCTCTACAGAAGTCGCTGAGAACATCTTCTACCAGCATGCACACAAGGACATGTACACTAAGGTCACAAGGTAAAAGTTTACAAATTTCTTAGTCCTGCCTTTGAAATCTCACACTTTACCTGTGAGTCTCATATTAAGTGTGTTTGAGGAATCTCATTTCCATGGAGCAAAAACCTAAAGGAATGTTCCACTGTCAAACTAAGTTTTTCTTGTAATCCTACTTCAGTGATAAATTGCAAGTGCACTCAGTGTTCTCCTTCCTGGCCTCAGTTGCTGTGCTCCTGACAGAAGCTGTCTGGTATAATACAGCGTGTGGATACAGTACTTTTGGTAGACTTCGCTCTTCGCTGGAGTTGAAAGTGGCAGAGAGACGAAGTGACATAGGGGCACATGGATAAAGCGAGAAAACAAAGAGAGAAAAATTGTGTTAACACTGGAGAGGCCCTTCCTTTGTGGACAAAGTTGAAATCAGGGAAAGTTTTGTGCCAAGATCAAGGTTAAGACTGATAGTTCAGGGCTTTGTTTTTGCAATTTTCTGGCCCCAGAGTGAGGCAAAAAAGGCACATTATGAATGGGAGGGTGCAGACATGAGCCACTGCATTGACAAGAACAGAGGAGCTGAAGATAACAGTTTAATTTATTTTAATAAGCTGAGCTACTATACTATTGAATAAAAAAATAACACCAAGCTTGGGACTCCAGAGAATATTTTCTTCAATGTAATGTCAAATTAAAAAGAGGCAAAATATGCAGATCTATACTTTTGATCAAGTAGTGGGACAATCTTTTATGTAAGGCAACAAGGGACGAGGCAGTGTGTCGATATTCACAGTCACCAATCATGTATAATACAGATTTAAATGAGTCTGTTTTTGTTTATAATGTATACTATAACAATGTGACAATCCAAAGGGAAATGAGGTAAAAGGTAATTAGGTAAAAGGACGTTTCATGTTTGTCCAATGAGTAATTGCTATAGCCCAGAGGCTGTGGTTTGTCAGCCTGTGGCTGGACTAACATTGTTGACTTGAGCTATAAATGTTAGCAGTCTCTTTCTCATTGCCATCATCTCCGGTATTTGGCCATCTAAAAAAAAAACAACGTTTTTTGGCTTTTACCTCTCCTTAACATTATCCCTAAATGTCACAAAGGAAGTATCTGTGTTACTGACTGTTTGGCTAGCTAGCTGAGGTTGCTACATAATGTTAGCTTGACAACTTGTCATGTTGAGTGTCACTCTACACACAATGATGGCAACGAACACTGAATTCAAACTTGCTGTTTTCCTGCTGTCATGTTTTAACTGACAGTTTTCGCCATTGATCTTTCCAACTATTATATCTACGTTTCAAACTGAGCCACCCCCAGTTCCCCAATGCTTAGGCCCAGGTGGGCCCCAGGCGGGCCACCAGGTTTTGCACTTCACTGACGGAAGCCTTGTGGTGATATGGTCATTGAGTCATCATGGGCTTGACTATAAAATACCCAGTTTCTGAAAGCAGCTTAAATCAGTAATTCAATATACAATATGTAACAGGTAGCAGACAGGAGAGATAAGCTCCATTACTTGTGTGTTTGCTGTTGCCATCAACTGGCTCCTCTAGCCCGTTCACACACTCTCAAACACAGAGACACACACACACACACACACACACACACACACTTCCACATACTCCGTCATTACATAGCAACGGCATGTAATCATTTGGTATGAGTCATCACCCTCAGATACACCCCCCACCCCCCCCACCCCACACACACACACACAATCGACTCACAATCCCTGCCTGACTGTGCAGTGACACATTTCAACTTAATGGTATTTTTCCAGAGGTTTTCACCTCTAGCCTGATATCCACCTAGAAAGATAGGTAGGAGAAATGAGGTGAAATTAAACACTAGCCAAAACAAGCAACCAGAAACATTTGCCTTAAATAATGAGATAATAAGAACGCTAAAGGTCAGACGAGGGTAAAAACACAGTTACAAAAGGGAAAAACTGCCGCAAAATTACAGTAATCTAATCTTAATCTAATCTTACCCTACTCTACCCAGAAGTACACAAAGAGTCTGTGCATTTACCAATAGTGCAGGGTGATGTACGGCAAAGCAATACCTCTATTGGCAACTCCAGTTCAACTTCAGCAGGATTAAGAAAACACATTCATCCTCATCTCTACACTGAGCTCTGTTCAAGATGAGATCTATCAGCCCTTTATTTGTGAAACACACATTTTTAATTTGACTTTCTTAATTAATGTCTTCAACTGATATGGCGTCCCCCTTTCATATCCTCTGCTCTGAATGTGCGCCTCTTCATCCATTTCATCAGTGACTTCATTTCCTTTCCACTTTGTTTCTTAAGCCGCCTTGCCTCGTAGCTCTTTTCCTCTCTGGCTCAAAGCGGCCTGTCTGTTTATAGTTTGTATATGTGTGTGTTTGTGTGTATTAGAAGGTCAGCAGTGACAGAGATAGTCGCTTTCTTCTGTATTGGTGCTAATTGCCGATCAGCATCATTCACACGAGTGGACTCTGAGCTGTGACAAGCTGCTAATGGGGGAAGCTCTTGTGTGCCAGAGACACTGTTGTGAAAGCCAGAGCTGAAGCGCCGGGTGCTTGTTCTGGCAAGGGACTGGGACATGTTCAGCATGAAAGCAACACACATACATTTATTGCACCTATTACAGAACAAGTGCAAAGTGTTCACATTTCTCTGTTGTAAAATGAAGGGAATGAAGTGCATTTTGAGTGTGAGTGTCAATTAATCAGCTCAAATAATTCAAGCATGTAACATATAAGAACGTATTGATATGAAGGCATAATTCAGTTATGTTTTCTCTGGCACTGGCCAAAAATGAACAGATTATTCCTTTCTACTGATAATTGTGAGTTTGGTTTACACTGGAATGCACTGCTTCCAGCAAATAGCCATATGCTGTACAAGTCCAATACTGGAAAAAACTCTCACCTTCTCCAACCTACTTGCCTTTAATATGTTACCAAACTAACTGTCAGCCATACAAATGTAAACATATACAACCTTGCATACTATTACAAGCTCACTTGAGTACTGAATGACAAAGTTTGGGTGCTGAACAAGTGCAGGTGTTGACTGACTCAATCATATTTTCCAATTCCCATAGCTCTATGCGCTCACTACTGAGACTGCTAAGTGCTATCAACCCATGTACTCAACTCAACTCAGCTGCTGCCGATACCACCTCTCATACAGACTCGCTGCCCTCAACACTTCCCATACATACTGAAGTGCAATATGTGCAGAAAATGCTGCAGAGACCTCTCGAGGGGCTCTGGGGCTCACCAAATTTGTCTGTGTATTAGAGTCAGAGTAGACTCAGTGCTTGTTAGCCTGTTAGCCTGTGGGCATTATTCCTGATTCCTGTTGCCTGCAGACTCTGGAGGCACTCACTGCTGCAGTTCAGTTAACTTTTAGCTTAATGCCTGTCGGGCATTAAGGATTGATTTGCATTTTTATTTAAATACTTTTATTGGGGTCAATTCTTATTTCTGCAACTGTTGTGATACAACATACATACGAATTGGCAAAGGTATGTTTACAGTAAAAATGCAGACATAGCATCAACATATCACCACAGTAGGCTGAGTAAGAACATGTCTTCATTTCATAAGCTATCAGCTTTATGTAGCCTGCAGGTCAACATTTTGGAAAGATAATAAAGCATACTGTTTTAATGGACTGAAAGGTATATAACAGCTGAATCTCCCGGCACTACTTTTTACTAAATTGGTTGTGTCATAGTGGGAGTGGAGACTGATTCAACCTGAAAGTTAAGTTAATAAAATTCCAAATGTACAATATTTAAGTACAAAACAGTTATGTATTTTACCTGATATTGTGTCATCATGTTAAATATTCAGAACTAGTAAAAACAATAAACAGCCATTTTATTGTGCAAAATGAAGAGCAATCCAAATATCCAACCAAATATAACTATATAACTGCAACTAATAAACAATATACTTTAGTTATAAATATTGTGCACAACATGAAACCTTATCTTTAAGCCCTGTTAAAATAATAAATTCTCATGAAAACAGCCTCTGATTCATCCTACCTTTCACCAGACACTGTGACAAAGTTTGACTCTTAACACCTGGAGCATTAGGCTGCACACACTGAATATGACTGTATGGATACATGCTGTACATGGGTAGTGCTCCTCAGTTCTATACACTTATTTTAAATACACATGAAACAAGTAAATACATAATGCATTTACCTATGTACCAAACTACGAAATCAGAAATTACAGTGATCTACCCTTGCAGCGCACAGTGTCCAAAACTAATTCAATACTTCAGAAGTTTGGGTGTTCATTCTTCCTTCGTTCGTTCGCTCGTTCGTTCAATTCTATTGCACAATTAGCAGATACAATTTGTGGTGATGCAGTGGACTGCCTTTGAATTTCACAGTTATTTAATACACTACTGTGGCATTGCATTGCGTCTGGTTTTCTGGTTACAGTGCACACGAACTGGCTGAGCTGGGTGATTAATGTGTTAAATGGTTGCCATGAGACAAAATTTCTTATTCCACTGCTCTCATTTTATTCTAATAACATTATTTGTATGCTGAATGATCGCTCTACAGATGAACATAAACCTGTAAATTATTGTTGTTCATTTAAAATGCAGATTTGCTGTAATGAGACAAGTTTACTTTTGTTGCAAAGGGAGGAGATGGCGAGCAGTTTTAGAAATAGTATGTGGCAAAAAAAAAAAAAAAATGCACAGCATGTGTTCATGCACCTACACATGTCCTAGGGGCTAATGTAAACACCCCTCATCTGTCAGTTTCCAGGTATAAATTTGAATAAGGCTCCTGTTAGCTTGTGTGTGTGGCGCTGTCAGATGCTGGTGCCATGTACAGCAGTAAACAAGTGAATACAGCATCAACAGAAAAAGAATAGGAAAAAAACTGAGAGGTAAACCTTATTAAAAAAAAATACTGAAAAGTTAGGTAGAATTGCACAAGTCTCTATTTTAAGCAATCTTATCACCATTACATAACCGTGTCACAGCTAACAGTGTACGAGCATATTATTCCTGTTGCTCATGCAGAAATCTTCACTGTCAGACCTACAGTGCAGGACGTGGTATAACAATAACTCCCGAAAAACTGCTAGTACTAGACTACTGAAAACCTGAGACATGTTGACATGTGGGAGGAATTTAGAATGTGCATACGAATAGTATGACTGATACTGATACTGTAGGGTGCATACACCTACAGTATACTGTATGCTGTTTAAGGCATACTGTCACTGAAGCCACGCTGAGACCACAAAGGTAAGAGCTGGATTTCTAAGTACGTACACAGAAATTAAAGCAGTTTTCTGAATAACTGCAGTTTAAGATAATCTGACAGTCACCTCAATGCTGGGCTAAAAAGATCCTCCCTTCATCCAAAGTCTCTGTTGTGCAGCTTGCTGCAGAAATCTCCATTGCCTTTTAAAGTTTGAAATTAAATTACCAGGATGTAATGTACACTAATGTACTCCTGCATCAGAAACATGTTCAGGTTTGTAGTGACTTGATGAATATGAATTTGACTCTCTCTTCAGTCTGAATGAAGAAGGATTACTGAAAGGTATGACAACATGGCTCCACAAGACTCACTGTGTAATCTCTTCTCTTCTTCAAAATGAGTCAGTCGTTTCAAGCAATAATCTTTATTCAATTAAGATACATTGCTGGATTTATCTCAGTCCCAAGAAACTGGGGACAGAATTTGTATTTAGTTCCCTATGAATGTAAAAACCAGAGATGTATGAAAAACAGATTGTTTTAAATTTATACTATGGGTGTATCTCTCATTAGACAGCAAAAAGGTGCTATGAGTTCTATTAGATAAGTAATACATGAAACTAATTCTCCAAAACAGCCAAAGGTCTGGTTCACATATTACTTTTTACTACTAATGCCAGCAAGTCAGTTTGTCCACCAGGTCCAGACTGACATATCTAGACAACTATAAGATGGACTGTTGAAATGTTGTACAGACATTCATGGATCACTGGGGATCAATCTTAATGACATTGGAGATCCACTGACTTTTCCCCAAGCGCCACCAGCAGGTTGACATTTTTGAATTTTAGTGAAATGTCTTGGCAACTTTTGGATGGATTGCCATGAAATATAGTGCATATATCCATGATGCCCAGAGGATGAATTCTGATGACTTTGGAGAAATTTGGTACAGACATTCATGGTCCCCAGAAGTTGAATCCTAATGTTGACGTTCATGGCTTTAAGTGGAATTTCTCAACAAACATTCAGTTGTCTGCAATTAAATTTGGAGCACACAATCATCTTCCCCTCAGGATGATTTGTAGTAACTATGGAGACCCCTTAACTTTTCCACTACCGCCATCACCTGTCCAAAATTTTTCTCTGTCCACTTTGTATTTGGTTTATGACCAAATACTACAAAACTAATAACATTCCCATCAGCCTTGGCTGGACTTTGTATTTAGTGCTAACTAGACACCAAATATAGCTGGACACTTTTATTCTTGTTGAATTACTTAATGCTGTTGTCACTTCTCAAACACAGCAGATATAAGTTAAACACAAACTGAAAAGTTACATTGCCTTCCAAGCCAAACACCTGCTTTTGCTACAAACCACAAAAGTTCTCACTTGAGCAGGCCTTTGAGAGAGGCATTTAGCAGAGATTCACTTGTAGGCACTGTGGTGTTTGCAGCATTCTTATTTGTTATATTACAAACCATTTGGTCTGTATTGGTCAGAATCCTGAGAATAAACGTAGAAATGTTAAATTGCTCCATTTTGCTGCACTAAATTGTAGCCTGAATGGTCTAATTTCTAAAAGCACATTTTGTGCAGAAATGATCCAACAGCGTAATACATTTTACGAGCTTTTGTTGATAACCAGCAATGTTCTTGGAGCACAAGCCATCCAAGCGTTTGGAGAAATAGGAGAAGAGATAAGAAACTCCATGTGGGTCCATGGGAGGTAATGTGTAAAAAAAAAGAAGAAAAAAAAGATTTTATCAACTATTTTAATAGGACATCTTGGCCAGTCACATGTACTGAAAGAACAGGTAATTTGACAGCTAAAATTGCAGCAATTTTCTGCAAACATTTTGCAATCTATTACACAATTACACACATTAGGCTATAATGGTAAGTGGAACTCAGAGCAATTCAGGGTAATACTGAGGAGAGTGCCAGGAGACACTGGCAAGGGCACTTTTTTAATCTACATGCCGGTAAGGATACATTCAACTGATCATAGAAAACTGCTTAGGAGAAATTAAATTATCTGGAAATTTAGCAGGTGCTGTAATAGAGCAGGAGATTGATCAAGTGGAGTGAATTCAAAGGGCCAAGTGTTGGACTTTTCTTACAAAATGATAGGACTGGAAAAATGGCATATTATTTGCCTCTGCATTATCTTGTTTGTTATAAACACTGTGGAGCCTCAAGGGACAACTACATGCATAACATTTAAGGACATAAAATGTAATTATAGGACTAATCCACCCAAATCTCTCTCTCTCTCGCGCGCACACACACACACACACACACACACACACAAATAATACTGTGAAAAGCATTGGAAAATTACATACAAACTGGCAAGTAATAGCAGCAAGGAAATTGTGTCATGGATAATCCACAGACTGTGTGGAAAGTTCTCAGTATGTTCTAATGAAGGTTACTGAGGTGGCGGTCTGTGGATTATCATGTATTGTGATGACAGAAGTCTTGAAGCCATCTTGTAGCCATAAAATTGTGTTCAAAAAATGTGATCAGTTAAAATGTTAAAAGGTTACTCGCTGTATCAATTAAATCTTTACGGGGTATATGATGATAATAATGTCATAGAATTATATCCAAACCAAGAAAAAAAAGTCCTTCTCTAAAGGTGAACATTTACAAATCTATGCTTGCAACTTTAACAGCTGTTTCACATACAGCCACCTCCCAATTACACTTCCTCAGCATTACTAGGATTAACCAGAGGACAAAGCCCAGAAAATTAAACAAAATGGCAATCAAAAAATAAAAGGGACCATGAACACAGCGGCAGGTGTAACAAGCAATATTAAGATAGATAAATTAAATGACCTGCCACTTTACCAGCAGAAAAAAGCATTAGAAAGACGGAAAACACTAGAAATGTAGACAGTACAAACTCCACATCAGCTCCATACAGCCAAGATACACACATATTAAATCAACACAGCAGTCATCAGCGTTACATCAATCAGGGAGTTTGTGTTACACTCACCTGTCTGAACGTCAGTCCAGGAGCCGCGCGCTGTATGGAGTCCTCCCGTGAACTGCTTTAGGTTAAAGATCTCTGCTCCTTCATCCTCAGTGTTAACAATAACCAGTCCACTCATCCCCTTTGGTCCCACTGCGCTCCTCAAAGTTTTCAACATCGCTCCATAGCAGAAAGGCCCCACACACATCACTACACGTTAAACTTCTTCAGCACGTGCTTGTCTCTGCTGGAGGCTCCATCATGAGCTTTTCATTAGACCCAGCATGCACCTGTCGGTCACGCAACATTGTGGGTGTATTTGATTTGGGTCACTTCGCATTCTCGCAGGGTGGTGCATACATGTTTTTGGTTTTGGTGGTTTTGGTTTTTTTCTACCTGTGTCGAGGTGATGCTGATCGTCATGCCTAATTTTACTGCATTGTTGTGTTTTGTTTTATTTTTTACTTTTACTATTCACAAACTGCGAGGTCCGGCAAGATGAGTTCACGCCCTCTGTCACCCCGTGATTACATTCAACATGTATAATTTAGCTGAGTGTTGATTGGCGCCTCCGTGGACATGAAGCTCTGCCCTCTTGTGGTTGCAGCCAAATCAGTAGCTAATGCTTCTGTGCTCCAGCTGCTTTCTTTTCGTGATGACTGTTCTAACTTTCTAATGGATGAGACTTGAAATATAAGTACAATACTTGAGGTTAAGAAAAAAGGTTTTATTCTTTTTTTTTTCAATGATCAGAGTGGCACAAGTACACATTACACTTTGTTACAGTAACAAGAGATGGTGTTATTTGTTACTCCATTCCTGCAAACTCACTGTAGCCCCATAGTTGGATGTTTAAGGAATTTCAGGAATACAAAACTTGGAATTACCAAATATAGCAACTACAAATTGTGAGTTATGTTCGGAATTGGTTATCCACACCATTGTCATACTTGGTGTGAACAAAAGCTTGTAAAAAGATGCTGATTAATGGTGCTGTTAGAATTCCTCAGAACGTAATGCATCGACAGGAAGGCCCCTGTTTCAGCTCAGATGAGGAGCTACACAGTGATCAAAACAACTTCTCTTCCCTTTTCATTCTCCCTTAATGAGTGTACTGATCTGACACTATTATTACCTCCCATTCGCAGCCTTCACCTCTTCCTCAAGACACATCTATCTTCCTTTCATCCACCTCCATCTCACTGCCATCCAGACCCCCATCATCAGTCAGGTGTAGACGCCTCGGATGTCGACCTCCAGCCCTGACATACGCAATGACTCATGGCCCTGCTTTACAGTCAGGTCGCACTCAGTCTTACGCAACTCATGTCTGTGAAAATGCCACTCTCTATCTGCCACCGTCAGGCTACACACCTTCCAGAAGGCAAAAGAGCCACTCGAGCCGCTGAACACAACAGAGGAATCCTGATTGAAATGCTATACCCTGTGCAGCAACTGGGCAGCAGACTGTGATAGGAATAATGGCAGTAACGATCAAGATGGCTGGCTAGCGCTTGGTTTGCTCGGAGTAGTCCCTGAATTGTGTTAAGAGTTCTGGAGCGATCTTTTTTCTGCATGGAGAAATATGTGCTGGCGATTCTTGTCATAAAAACAAAGTGCATTGGACAATGGTTATAAGAGAGAGAGAGAGACTTTGTTTAACCAATATAAACCCCCCAGAAATTATCATCCATTAACAAAGAATATATTTCTCATGTTCTAGAATAAAAACATGAATACCCCTGAAAACATGCCAGTAAGGCTAAATTCTACTCTATTTCTGGATAAAATGTTCCAGATAACACAGTGTAACACAATGTTTTTTCAGTATTTCATTTATAATAGTAGCAAAACATCTTTTTGTTTCATTTTAGCATTTGGAAAATAATCAAGGTTGATTTATAGCCAGGTACAATAGCTAAAAGCACACACTTTGTCTTCACTGTCACACTAATCACTGATTTGATTTCAGGCATAGGGAACAAAGCCACTCATCAAAAGCTGAGCGGAAAATGTTTTGGAATGATCCATTCTGATATTATCCAGATGTTAAAATTAGCTCTGTATATTTGTGTTAAGAAGCATCATATGGACAAGAACATTTTCATCTGCATGCTAGTGAAACTAATTAGCATGATGGAGGAGTTCAGCTTCCATCTGACCCCTTAAAACAGGTTACCGGCTCAGATCTTCAGTTAAGTCATCGTCTACCTGAAGTCGGGCTCTGGGGAGGAAAGCATCGCTTTCAACCAATCGGCCAGAATACCAGTTGAGCATCTGCTGAAGATCCATAACAATTTGGAAAATGTATCAGCAAATTGGTTTCGAAATGTAGCAGGGTTTTCGTCTTTCTGCTTTTGTCCTTCTTTTGTCCTCTCATTTTACACAAATATCTTCCTTAGGACACAGCATGATGTTAGGTGTATCTGTGACAGACTGACTATGGGCCCCTGTCCTCTTCTGCAACAAGGCTATAATACAGACTCAGCATTGACAACATGCACATATGCTTTATAGGAGTACCTCCATGGATAATTTACAAAATGACAACATGCAGATATATGATGGCAAGTGCTGTATATATTCTTATAAGATAACAACAGTAAGTTGTGTTGGAAACCCTAAATCTCAGAATACTATTGTGCATTGAAGATGGGAACTTGGAAAGAAAATGCCTCCAGGAAGAGCCCTCCTGTCACCTCTTTATCATCAAACAAAGCATTTAATAATTCACAGTTTAATAACCATCGTCTTGCTCCGCAGAGTAGTACTTAACCATTGAACTGATAAATCTGCCTCACAGTTGCTCCACGCAGAATTGTCCATGGTAGCAAAAGGAGGGATTTATCACAGAAATCAACACACTGAGTCGACCTGAAATGACCACTGGCATCTAAAGGTTTCATTTTCTTGGGGCAAAAAGGTATTTGTATCATTCACAGCTTATCTTTTCTCCTGCTAAATTACTTTCCACAACCCATAAAGGAAAGCCCCTACATGCCTCAAGTTAAATAACTTACCGAAAGAAGAATCGACTGATAGAAGTTTTAGCATTTGTGTAATCTTTTGTTTCAACTATGAACTTCATTTCCAGGGAAAAGTTTTTACTTTGCCTTCCTCCGCTTTAGCAGAAAGTCCAATTTAGACCCACTCTCTGCTGGTGTAATTTAAGTGCCACTGAACACTCAGAGCTGTTATTTGCTTCTCATATCAGTATGGAAATCTATGGCCCTAAAGGACAATTCAAAAGAAGACATGTAATATCACTTAGTGCTTTTTCCACAGACATTGCTGAGATTTAATTTCTTAAAACAACAGTGAATATTTGACACAGCCCAAGCAATCTAAAGGAATGCTGTGCTTGGCAAAGGCAACAGAGCATTGCTTGTGATACTTGATGGTTTAGATCCTGCTGATCAAAATCAATACTGTCCTCACATTAAATAGTATGTTTGAGGAAAAACTATACGCATGGTGCATACATACTTTAACACACACATACAGTAACATGTTCATAAATTACTATTATGTAAATACATGCATACATACCCATAATATACCTTAAAAGATGGAGAGTTTCAGTTAGTCAAAGTTGATCATAGTTATGCTAACATGGGATGGGGTTAAACTAATTTTAGTCCATTTAATGAATAGCTCATGGATCTAGATCTGACCCGCAGAGTCTCCCCCTGATGTTGTCTGGGAAGCTGACTGCCCACAAGGATTCTCATATTGCTGCTTGTCAAGTGTGCGTCCCAGACAGTGTCCCAGGGGGGGTTCCTAGCAAATAAAAAAAAAATAGTTTAATTTCACGGTTATTGCATTTTCTCAATGCAGAGGGCTGCAAAGGGGGAGCACGTTACCATGAGTCCTGCAGGACAAAACGTAAATGCCGTGGATGTGGTCAGCATCACGAGTGCAGGGAGGAATGTGGTGAGATACACAGAGAAGCAAAATAGAATTCATAAATGGCTTTAACTTGATTTTGACATTGACGTAAATGAAATAATCCTGGCTCCTATCCTGGGAGCCACTGCTTCCCCACACTTATTTGATCACCAACTATAAACCTTGGCAGTGATTTTACCCACAGCGAAATGTACCACAAGAACCTCTGGTAATGGTTGTTTTGTTTTTGAATGTATCTAATGAGGCCTGTTTTCAGTTTGTCTTCTGAATATGGCTTATGAAACTATTTCATCAATATAATTGCTGGCACTTAAAATAAAGAAAGCAGTGTACGTTCATTCTAATTCACCTGCCCCACTGACCGGCCACTCCAATATGAAATCAATTATACTACCAACACTTTGACTATACAAATATGTATATTTGCCACTCAATAATGTGTAAACTGCATTTATTGAAGCACTTTAAGGCATTGCTATCAGAAGATCAAAATGAAAGGATGCTGCCTTCCTATGAGATTTTATGGTGTGTATATATATATTAATTTTAGACATTTACATCAGTAAAAATCTGCAGTGCCAATGCTTTGTCCTGTTATCAGTTACAAAATACAACAAATGTCACTGTGCTTTGTGTGAGAGAAAACACAAACAAAAAACCCTGCCTTTAAAAGTTACTTCCCCATGTCTTTGACAATACTGTAGATTGTAACATCTTGTTGTTGTGATTTTGCTGCCCAAATGAAACACAATTTCCCACTGCGACTGATAAATTACTACAGTATCAACAAATGATAATTAAATTCTTTAATTCTTACAGTTCTAGCAAGTTGAAAAGGGGCAGGTAATTAGCTTTAGATTTACAACACATAAGATAAAATACATGAAATGATAAATCTTTGCTTAATTACCTGTGGCATACTTCACAGTCTTCAAACAGAGGCATAACGCCTCTGTTTATGCGAGTGGATTGGTTCCAGGAATAACCTCAAGGTCTGTGTCTAGCAATTAAAAAAGCAGAGCAGAGGATTTGCTGTTACATTACAGTTTAGTTTCTCTCTTGTGTATCCTGGCTCATATTTTACCATATTTTGCTACTTTTCTTTCATTTTTAAGGAAAATTATGGCCATCTGAAACCTCTCAAGGTTGGCCAAGTCAAGTGCCTTGTGTTTGTGCTCCTTAGTGGTGCAGAGGGTCTTGGCAGGATCAGACCACAACAGCAACTGGTTGCCTTGGTGATGTGCTGTAATCAGATTAGGCCTAATGGTCCACTCTGTGTTAACTCCTATGGCAGCTCCGCATACGTGCACGTAGCTACAATATGGACTTTTGTGGTGAACTCATTATTAACTAATTTCAGGATCTAAGACTTCTTCACAAAGTGTAGCCTTATCCAAACATTTGTACAGGATGGAAATCATAAGCCGCAGATGTATGGAATGTCGTGGAAAGAGGCGAAGGAGGTGTCTCTTGAAAACTCATACTTTAACAAATTTTATGGCTAGACATGTCTGAGTCATGCAGCTGAGCAATGAGACTGTGAAAACAAGATAGAAATTATAGCCTTATTTGGCATTAGAACTTGATTATTGACTTTTTGTAATGGTTAATTGCTTGGCCATTTCTTCTTAATCGCTTACTGCTGGTTGGAACTGGTGGTATGATGACCATGAGCAAAAGCAAAACTTCGGAACAGAAAGCAAAGATATCATCTATGGCCAAGCCCTCTTCACCCTTCACCTCCTCTTTAAAAGGTAGACTGCAAAAAGAAAAGGTGTTTGCCGCCCAGCAATGTTTCTCCTATCCATTTTTTACACTTATGCAACATCTCTGACCTTCTCAGTTCCTGTAACATGTGAGTGTTAATCATCATCTTATTTTTCTCCAATAGTTCACTACAGTGGGTAACTGTAATAGCTGCTTTCCTGTACAGGAAATTTTGTTCAGTGTGGCATGGCGTATCAAACCTGCGTGTTCTTTTAAGGCCTGTGCTGTGGTGGGACCAGAATTGGCAGGACAAAGCTACTTATATGCACTGGAAAACACAGGTGAGACGTAGGACTTGCTGCTAGAACATTAGCATTATTCAAAATGAAAATAAAGTGTCTTTTTATAACACTTTATTGTCTTTTCCTCTGTCACTGACTTTGAACTCACTGCCAGGCAGGAAGATCCTGTTGCAGTAGAATAGATAGAATAGATAGAATAATTACCTCCTAAACAAGAAGCCAATCCACTCTCTCTCTTACATTTGCTGGGCAGTATGGAGTGAGTCTCAGCATTTCTAAGGGTCAAAGTTCAACCAGGTGGAACATTACGGGAGACAAATGAGGCAGGATCCATTTACGATGACAGAGAGCAAATGCATCTTGTCGCCTTGGTCATTGAAATGAATGGGGTTGTTAATTTTAGTGCAACTCCACCATGAGGGGAATTCAATAATGCTGCCATGAGCATTAGCAGCATTATGCACATTAGTACTGTATGTGGTTAACAGCAAGCTCAGCAGAACAAAAGTGTTTGTGCCTATAGACAGATTTTTTTATAATCTGGAAATATGTTTGTTCTTCTAATTTTAGGAAAAGCCAGTTGGGTGGTCCAGTAACAGCAGTGCTGTAGGTACAGGGGCCTGAAACTAGCCTATATGGGGTGGAACTGCAATTAGCTCTTCCATTTCCTGTTTTTTCTTTTAACGTTTTGCCAATTCCACCTGTTCCCTTGACACTGGGGCTGATTACAAGATGTCATTAAGATTATCATGAAACCCATTATTACAACAGTCTAATCCAGTGACTTTATACCTCCAAGTTGTAACTTGTCAAACTTTCTGTCACTCTCAAAATGCGTGTGGAGGAATTGTGAAAGTCCTCAGGATGACATTTTCCTTATTTTAGTGAGGGGTTTGATGATTGTTGTTTTGATGAAGGAATGTGATGATATACACAGTGTGAAACAAATATGAAGCAAAGGCCAATTTGTCCTTGCTCCTTTGTGTTGTTCCATTATTAATGTTTTATATCTTCTGCACATTACAAATGCATTGCATTGCTCATGCTGATATCAATGAATCCTCACATTTGCCTTTGTCGCTCTGTGCTACACCACGTGGATTTTTGTGTGCGGTCAGTCAATACGGTGTCGCATCAAGACTGATGTTGACATATTGAGAAATCTTAGCACACATCTATCGATTTTTCATTGATCAGATGTTTATATTTCTCTGAGCTGAGAATATTAAGCCAGCAGAAGTAATGATACAAACAAGAGAGAAAGAAGGCAAATCAGAAATTCTGTTAGGAAAGTGCCTTCACACTAAAAAAATAAAACACAAAAAAGAGACAGCACTGGTCCATTGTTCTGAAACCTAAAATGGTCCTTGGACTACTTGAACTTGTTGGATGAAGAGGTGAATACACAATCATAGGCAGAAAAAATGAACTTGGAGCATTAAATCACTGATAAATGTGTGATAAATATATATTTTTATTGGATGTAATATTTACTCATGTCAGTGTCTGTAACATATTCTGTCACATTTGGCATTGTCATTACCCTAATGCATTATAAATGTATGAAACCATAAATATTCACATTAAAGAGGTGCTGGGTGTTTGTAGGTTGTGATAATTTTATTTTTATTTTTTAGGGCTGGTACAGATAGATTGAGGAATGGTTCCTTTCTTGTTTTGTAACACTTCCTTAACCTGCTGCACTGAGGCTAAAACTTTAGGGATTTTACTGAAGTTTCCTGACACTTTCTGTGTATGGCCGGAAGGAGGAAGCTTCCCCTAATGACATCTGAGGAATTTTCCCACAGCTGAAGGAGAGGGCAGCCAAGGGATTAATCTCTTTTACATGTTTGGAGTGGAACAGGATGATGCTGCTGAGTCCCAGTGCTCCTACCACCTCCCA
>BRZM01001891.1:0-60801 GCA_033238685.1 Lates japonicus
TGTCAGACACTTACAATAACAATCTGAACCTGTCAGTGACAAAAACAAGCACTTTAGTGGACGCACTTTAATGCAAACAATTGCCCATTGGATTAGATTACAGCTGTTAATGGTGGCTGGGTCCATTGTTCTTGCACGATACTGCACCAACTCCAATGATTTTTGTCCCTTTAAATAATTTAAATCAAAAATAAGGCAGAAGTTAAAAAATATCAGAGTTATCCTTTAAGAAACTCGTAAGTTATCCTGTACAAAAAGGTAAAGTGAACCACTGAACAACTGTCGACAACTATACAAATCTTTAGAAAAAAAAGCAGGAGATGGCAAAAACTGAGATGACGTCGCTTTGCAGACAATGTTAATGTTTAATGGTAAAAACTTGCACTTGCAGTTTTGACTGGAATGAACTCCTGAGGGAAACACTAAAAAGTTCTCTGTTTATTTTTAGTACAAAAACAATCAGACCTAAAGCTGCGCTGGGTAATTTCACACATTGGTGCCTCTAATAGTGAGTGAGAGGTAATTGTTGGAAAACCATTTTAACTTCATTGACGTCAGCGCGCGGAAGTTGTTAAAGAAAATGTCAGCAAACAAACCCAGAGGGTCTGCGAGAGACAAAAGCTCCAACGTTGGCGAGTTCAGCATTTATACGGACAGTGTGTTTCCTCCCCGCTGTTTGATTCATCAGTTCCTGTGAAGATTTCCCACCATGACTGTACTGACACCACAATTTAATTTGAGTAAGTAGGGTGGAGGTACAACACAGCAGTTTGTCAGAATGGGATCCTCTTTTCTGTTGCAGCTGCACTTTGTGATTCAGGCTGGAAAGATGGGTTTTTACATACAGAGGGCAGGTTTATTTATATAGTTACCTTCAAAGACAAAGAAAAGAGAGGATAAAAACTCAAAATAGAACTAAATAAAATAGAATAAAAATAGTTCTAGGCAGAGATAAAAGAAAACTAAAGAGCAAAAATAGATAGCCCCCAAAGCGAAGGTTTTTAGCCTTGATTTAAAACAAGAATTTGAGCAGATCTTGACTGTTCTGGAAGTTTATTCCAGATATGTGGATTGTTCATATTAAAATCATCATATTTTATTTTAACCTTCTGAAGAGAAATCAAACTTTAAACCACTGTAAACCATTTAGTGCTTTGAAAACAAGTGAGAATATTCTAAAATCAACCTTTTAACACACAAGTTTCCCATTCTGAGAGCTTGAGTGATGTCCTGTGTGATATCTGCAGCCTGAATGCATCACAAACTGCAGCATTCAGCAGTCACTGAATTTTGGGATGTGATTTTACTTTCCAGCCACAAATAATAGCAGCTAAACTCTGCAAACCCAAGTGTGTAAGATCGGAGTTAACTTCAACTCTCAGTCTGTGATAAGATCCATCCACAAATGTCTGCACGTAGGAATAATGGGCCATTCACAAACACAGACCCAAACCTATTACTGCAATAGGCTGCTGCTCATTGTTAATGGGAGCTAGCGTTGCAGCACATTGAGCTAAAGAGATTTAAAAGGTGCCCAGTGGCACTCGACATTATGCAAATGTCCTCTGATGAAACAAGAGCAACGTCCGGGTACGAGCCAATCCTGCTTCGTGTTTCTCCACAAGAGAAGCTAAGATCGCTTCCAGTGCAGATACAGGACCACTGTCTTGTCCACTCTGCAGACCACAAACAAAGCTATTCTGCACTCTGGAGCCTATGGATGAGAGCCACAGACGTCCAGTCGAGTGCTCAAAACAAACCAGAGACTTAAGGCCTTTTCACATACAGCACGATGTGAATATAGAACGTGAAAATGCGAGATACTTGCCCGCGAGCTGAAGCTCCACCACGGCCCATTGAGGACATCATTTTAGGATGTGGGTGGAACAGTTTGAGGTCCTGTTTATGGATGCAGCCGCCGCATTTAAGGAGGCAGAGGACCAACTATCAAGATTCTTTGACCCAGAGCGGCCTCTAGCAGTCTGTGTGATTGTGATGCCTTTATTCACGGTGCGAAAGCTCAGGAAAATTAGGGGAAAAAAAGTCGCTTTTTAGAAATCTGAGCGCTGACTTTGATCCAAAGCTACCTGTGCTGCCCAAAATGGCTGCGTTCTTCATTATACCGGTCTAATGGCATCCTCAGCCGCCCTCCCTGCCTCTTCAGTGTTTCAGTGCGTTTGTTTGGGGCTGGTCCTTCTGCTGTGTTAGCAGCCCTGCTATAAATGCATAATTCACATCCATTAATTTGCATGTCAGAGAAGTAGATTGCTCATTTGGAATGCAAATACCTTGACTGCTCTGGTAAAGCAGGGAAACGTGAACAACACTGATAAGCACCCACGAGACAAGAGCGAGGAATGGAGGAAAAAAAATGGAAAAGAAGGTAAAGCTGGCGTGTTAGAAGCAGTAGAGAGGGATTTCATAGACAAAGAAGAAGGAGAAAGAAAGGAAAAATAGGAAAGAAAAAGAGCTGTTTGGTGTTTAGGTGTAGATATATGAATGTTAGTGAAAGGAAAACGAAACCAGAGAGGTGTATCAAGAGAGGAAGAGATGCCAGAACAATGAGTACACACTGCTTTACTTTGTGCTTGCACCAACTGTTGACACACATTATTACATAAAACAAGCATACAAGCACACACACACACACACTATTACCACTTACCTGCCATTTTAGACGCAGTGCACACCCTAATGATGGGTAGGAGGCAAGAGAAGAAAAGGGAGGCTCCTTTCATGCTGCAGACAACCGTCAGCCGCCTGCAAGGTAATTATCTGCAGTGCTGTTGTACCTTACACACACACACACACACACAGAAACACAAACACACGTACACACAAAATTCCCCAATCACTCTCCGATGTGAACAATACAATCAAGCCGGGCGGCGAAGCGAACACAGTCAATACCCTGACACCAAATTAACCACACTGTTCTCTCTTTTTTCACCTTCGTGTCTCTCCCTCACCTTAACTTTCCATCTGTATCCATCTTTTTTGTGTGTGTGTGTGTGTGTGTGTGTTATGTTTGCATCATGAAATGTGGCTGCAAAAGAGGCGAGAGAGGAGACTCTTGAGGATCAGAGTGGATAATAAATTCAGGAAGTGTCTGGGAGGCGTGTCCTGGGAAAATCCGCTTTCAGTTTGTTTGGAAAGAAGAAGAAGAAGAGGAGGAAGTGGGCATGTTAGCGTGAGCGGCTATAGCCACTGTGGATGCAGAGACAAAGAAAAGAAAGCCACCTACGACGGCTTTAACAACAGGAGAGACTCCACCCAAGATTTTTGGGAGCATGAACTCATTAATATTTTAAAGACAGGACTGTACAGATGCAAGCAAAGTCAATGTACGGAGGTGAAATGATGAATTATTCAGATTTCCTCGTCTTTTCCGGCACGAAACCTTTTGTATATGTGTAAAACTTCAAACCTTAGACCAAATATATGGTTAAGAACATTAAAAAAAAAAAGGTAAAACATGATGTTGGACAGTCAGTGTATGTATATGTGTGTGTGTTTGTTGGAGTGTGTGTGTTAGTTTTGCAACTAAAGCGATTTTTTTTTTCGTGGAGGACAGATTTAAGGCCCAGATGGTTTGGCAAGGAGTGTGTTTGCTATAGGCCAACTGCTCACACACACACACACACACACACACACACACACACACACACAGATGGGAGAGGGTGGGGGAGGCAATCTGGTGAGAAAAAAATGAGAGAGGAAACAAAACCTAGAGAGATTTTGATGGAGAGGTGGCGGTTCGACGAGGAGAATCTACGGGATGAAAACCTCAGTTTAAAGACAGATAGAAATTGTGAGCATCTGTCCATCTATGGCTGTTATGGATAAAAGCTTATGGCCATAAATAATCAAAAAACACAAACACACACGTGGAGCTATGTGTCTACACGTCCATGGGTTTCTCTGAGTTTAAAAAAATCAGAGATGATGCTTTTCTATTTGCAGCAATTTGATCGTCCATGAAAGGTATACAAAGAAATATATGGTGCCGAAATTTTCCTTAAATTAACTTTTACTTGTCTGTTACCACACGGTTTGAAGAGTCAGAGTTTATCATCAGCTGACGATTCTTAACAAGTCAATAGAGCGGCGCGGGGATGATGTATTTTTGCAGTCCAACCCTGAAGTTAGCATCACCCTGGTTCCCTCAACAAAAAGCCAATGGGATTGCTAATGTTAGGCTATAAACCAACTACACCACAGTCACATGACTTCAACGTCTCCACCACTAAGCTTCCAACTGGTCATTTCATTTAGCTCTGAGCTCTTCAAGAAAGTTAGTGAGAGTTTGAAAGAGCGTGAGTAGAAACACAACGAGGCTATAAAGGTGGACTGGTGAGTAGATGGGTTTTCGTTGTGAGATTGCTAACATTTAGCCTCTTGTTAGCAACCTTTTTTTTTAAAGACACAAAAGCTTTAAAAAAGTCTGGTGTATTTTATGTTGCAGAATAAAACATGAAAATGTCTTGAGTTTGTGTTAAAACCACAGACCTTATTTCAGACATTTAACCAAATCATTCACTCTGGGACGAGGGAACAGGAAGTGCTAACATGCTAACTTACTTCCTTTCGGACTCATTCCTGCACCACTCTATTAAGGCCTAACGAGTTCATCAAGTTCTGAGACTTTATAAGCAGAGGCTCATATTTATTGTTACAGGGGTTTTCACTTTAAAAAAATCAACAGAACATGTTATGTGCCCACACTTAAACAAGCTTTTTCCTACAAGTATAGTTCTATTTCAAGCGCCCACTCCCTTAATTCTCCACCCGTCCTCTCTTGGTCGCTTTAAGTTCCTCCTTCCTGTTATCTGCTACATGTTGCACTTAAGAAACCCAGAGCATTAAGACGATTCAATGACTGTACTCCTCTACAGAAAAATGCGATAATGCTTTACGGTTACATATTATAGTGCTTGAACCAAGGAACCAGGATTTTGCTCAGGAGACTCTTCAGAGACTGTAAATCCTGCTGAGAGAAACAAGGTCTTACAGAGAGAAAAGGAGGCATGAACAAGGGGAAGAAATAAGAGAGGGAGAAAAGGGGGACTGTAATGAACACCAAGACCACACTAGAATAGAATAGAAAAGAATAGAATAGAATGGAGTAACCTCGTCCTCGTCAGTTTCCATGGCAACAAGCCCTGTTGGTGGGATGGCGGTGCAGAAGTCTCAGCAGGAGAGTTTCGAGAGAGAGAGGGAGTGTGTGTGAACATCTTCTGTGTGTGTGTGTGTGTGTGTTCACTGTGGAAAAGCATATGGGTTAACAGTATATGGTGAATGTTACACACTCACACAGACACATCAGAGCAGAGAGGGATGCTGGGAAATGGAGTCAGAGAAGGGAGAAATGAGGAGAGGACGACGATGACGACGACGACGACGGAACGATGAAAAGATGAAGCGTACCTTCTGATATTGATCTTTGGAGGCCAAAGCTTCCTCGAGCTGCTGCTTTGTGTAGGTGTAGATGGCAGAGCGGTACGTCGTCCCAATATCGTTCCCCTGACGCATCCCTGAACACGCACACACAAATACAAAATGTGAATATCAAGATTGGAGGATTTGAGCTGACATGAAATGCCTTCATCCTGGCAGAGAGAACATCACATCATCTGAAAACAACAGCTGACAGCATTTCCAAAAATATGACTTGTCTGTCTTGGCAGAGCTGAATTTTTTTTTGACTGTGATCTGATCATTTCATCACATATCTTTTCATCGTTTCTGTGTCAGCCTGTCAACCACAGTGTTTGGTTCAGCTCAAAGGTTTTAGCCGCATTGATGTGGGGATGAAAGTGTGTGTCGGTCACTTTGGTCAAAAATGAAATATTTTTGGTTCAGACATTGATGATCTTTTGGTACATGACCTTGTGACTTGCAACATACAGGTCGAAATTTTCCACATTTCACTTTATGACAAGATAAAACTGAAACTACTGACAGAATACATTTGTCTTTCTTCTTAGTGCTGCTGTTTTCTTTGCTTTTTATAATACACTCTTTATTTAATCCTGCATAGTACCAGCACTTTTAATGTCTGCAACTGTCTCATTGTGTTTTTTATTTGTGTTTTGCGCTGCCTTGCTATCATTAGCATGCTAACATGTTGTAACAACCCGTTGTTAGCATGTCAAAGTGTTAATATTCTTGAAGTTACATGATAAATATTAATATATTAACATGCTAATGCTAGTATGTCAGCAATCTAACATGCTCAAATGTTAACTAAGTGTTGTTCTTATCATCATTGTGATCATGTTAAAAAGCTAGCGTTAGCCTGGTATCATGATAAACATATGAAATGTTTATCTAGAGGAGCTAAATCAAGGAGTGGAAGTGGATGTTTCACCTCTCGTGGCTTCAAGAAAGACGATGAAACATCCTCACGAATCTAATCTTTAATCTTCAGAGACATATGAAATGTTACCTGCTAAACTGTCAACATTAGCATGCTAACTGTGTTTCTGCCTCTCAGGTATTAGCATGCATGACGTGTTTTTGTAGGCCAACCCAGAGGTTTTGTGTTAACCACAGACCTAATTTCAGGCATCTAACCAAAAACCCATTCAAAAAACCCACTGACTTTGGGACGAAGGAACTGGAAGTACTAAAATGCTAACTTACTTCCAGGTTTTAGGACTCATTCCTGCACCTCTCCATAATCTCTTTTCTCTTCCACTCTGCCCCATTTCTTGCCTTTCAACCCAGCCGGTCGAGGCAGATGGCTGCCCACCTTGAGTCTGTTTTGTTTCATTAAAAAGGAAGGTTTGGCTCTCCATTGTCGCTAATGGCTTGCTCATTGTGGGAATGAACATTGTGGTTTTGCATGATACAAATAAAACCGGTGACATTTGAAAACCAAGAAGCCTGTTAAATAACACTAGCTGTTCTTGTAATTTTTAGAAACCTCAAAGACTCGTCTAACAATCTGGATTACAAAATATTCAGTCTGCTGCATGATAAAAAAGATTTTTAACCTGTTTCCCAAGTTTCCATTTCCTATCCAATTATCCATCAGGCATCCATCTTTGTTTTGAATCACAAACAGAGGGAAACTGTTTGGGTAAAGAGTTAAAAATCTGAATATTTTTCATTACCTATCAGACTCAAATATATTCTAATACGTGAGAGGCACAAACTGGAGCTAATGCCAGCTGTTGAAAAGGTGGCTACAGACAGCTTGCTAACAAGCTGTTGTTAGGATTCAGAGTAAAGCACAGCTGAGCCTAAGCT
This sequence comes from Lates japonicus, assembly GCA_033238685.1. Classification (NCBI taxonomy): domain Eukaryota; kingdom Metazoa; phylum Chordata; class Actinopteri; family Centropomidae; genus Lates; species Lates japonicus. Next base: position 7,255 of record BRZM01001891.1, read on the forward strand.
TTGGTTGAAGCTGCTAAAAGTTGAATTGGTCCAGCTGAGTCTTGCAAATGGCCACTGTGCAAAGATGTTTTTGTAGTAAAACATGCATTAGATAAAAGCTTTGTGCCCATTTTTTTCCATCTAACAAGTTTGTTTTCTGGTGTTTAGTGAGCACTGCAGCTTCACCACCTGCAGAGCAACAGATTGTTTATCTCGTTCCCCAAAAGATTTCACTCAAGGAGATGAGGTAAAATATTGATGATTTATTCTGCTGCAGTTCTTACTCAGGTTAAAGAAATCTGGATTGCAATTCAAACCAGTATTGTTGTTGGTGCTGGTTAATAAAGTTGTCTCTTTGAAAGTACTCTTTCTGGCACATTTTTCATTCTGTTAATGATTAAAAAACAAACGTTCTTCTTTAGGGGTTTATTGTTTATTGGGTGAAGCTGTACCTTGAGTCGGGTTGTGGCTTTCCCAGAAAACCTTGAGCAGGTTGGAGAAGCTGATCTGGTCCGGATGGAAGACAACTCTCACCACCTCAGTATGGCCTGTCTTACCTGAAAAAACAGTCACGTTTTTCACAAAATCATTTGAGGTTCACAGTTCGTAAACGTTTAACTATTATAAATACTTTGATTTAACCTTCAAGTAAAGGTACAATACATTAGCTTTTTACTGCCCCATTTTATGAAGATGATCATAAAACATTTATTACATTAAAGAGTTCATAACCTTTTCTTTGATTACAGTCTCAACTCAAGGTCCACTTACTCAGCAGTTCATTCTTGACCTTGAGAATAGCAATTTTAGCCCAAGGTCCACTGACTTGTTTCTCCTAGGTCTTTCAGTCATATCACATGGTCTTCATCCCCAGACAGAGTCGGGAGTCGAGAAAACTGAGCAACTGCTGATGAAGACCATGGAATATGACTGAAAGTCCTGGTAGAACCTTGGGTTAGGATTGCCAAGATTCCCAAGGTCAAGAATGAACCAGCAGGCTCAAGAGTATTTGGGAATATTTTGGAATTCAGTCAGAATTAAAGCACCTGAAAGCAAAAAAAAAAAAAGGACAAAAAAACAGGTACTGTATTTTAAAAAGCCGTTATCATTCCAAGGATAATTTTAATGTTAACAAACGATGACTCCCACAGACGGACAGATAGCAGCTGGTGTAGGTAATGAGTATGACCCATTATGCTGCACCTCATCTTCCTCCCGTCTCTCCTTCTACTTCCACTCCTATATCTCTCTCTCTCTGTCTTATTACTTTTTTAATATCAGGAGTTATGGATTCCTACGGTAGATATTGGCGAACAGAGACAAAGCAGCGGTCGATATTAAATTAATGCCTCGCCAGGCCAATCTCACAGGAATGAATTCATCTCGGACAGGATGAGATATAAAGTGGTGGTTGGAACCAGAGTAGAAAATAAAGCTGCAGAGAGCCTCTGTCCATTTAACTGGAAAAATATTGTACGTTCTCATTATGACACTATTTTAACACACAGTTGATAGTGTTTTTGATTAATCACACAGTGGAATCACGTAAGGAGCTTATAGCGCACTGAAGAGAAATACAAATAATCTGATCATGCACCGATAGATGCATTACATATTTCTTCTTGTTTTATTGTAAGTTCAAGTTTTTATCATTTGTAACGCTACTGTCTGAATCGCAGATAAAAGCAGCTTCATCATGGCGACTAGACAACAGACATTATCTTAAGCTAGGTTTGCTAACTCGCACGGTCTTGGATTTTTACACCGTCAAACAACAGCCTACTATTTAAAGCATTCAGCTGAGCTTTCATGCTTGTTGTACCACCTTGGTTGGCCAGTTTGCAGTTCTCCCTGTGTACATTTAGGCGAAAAAAGTTGAAAACTGAATATCTACACGACGACCACATATCCAATTGGTTGAATATTCGGGTCCAGCTCTAATAATCACTCATTTAGAGTCATGTTTCTAGTCACCAGATCAATGTAAGTCCAATATTCACTCTTGTTTTAGCTCTGTTTTGTTCTCCACCAACTGACAACTGCTACAGTCGAGTGACACTTTCCACATTAACACAGTCATTCAGTCTGTTCTCCATAAGAATAAAGAATAAGTAACGGAGGGAAAATACAAATTTGAGCACCAGATGCCAATTTTCACTATGTGATTGTTCCTAATGTTAACAGTTGAGTATTTGCACACATAACTTTCATTAAATCACAAATTTCCAACCTTTATTTTTCCTTTGACCAACCCATCTTCCTGCAGACTGGACACTGTAAAAACCTCCTCCCTTCAGGCCCGTCAGTCGTTTACCTACAAACCTTTGCCGAGTGCTGAACAAAGAAACAACCTACAGTATTTAACTTGGTTAATATTTGGTGTCTAATTGGTTGTTTTGTATTGGATTACATTACTATGAGTAGTAAAGCCTTAAGACACAAGAATTATTATTATTATTATATTAATTGAGTTGTTGTTTTTCAGCTATTAACAGTAAAAATAAAGAGATATTCCTGTGACTGTGGAGGAAGGTGGCTTTGAAAACAAATAACACAGTGAGTGAGAGAACTGCAAATGAGACAAAATAATGAAGAGAGTTGTTTTTAAATCTAGTAATACAGGTGAAGTTTTTTTCAGAAATAAAACACATGCAAATTTAATCATCTCACTTTGAACCCACGTTGAACTGAGTGTAAATATTTAACCAACAATGAATATTCAGATCAGTCATTTGTTACTGTCTCTCCTGAAGATGTGAAGGTGTGAGGAGCACTTCATTTATCTAAGCACCCTCATTCAATACTCTGCCAAGATACTGTGCTAATTAAAAAAAACACACATCCAGCTATTCAAACCAGGTTCTTATTACAAAACGCTTGTTTTAGAGACAGAGAACAGACGTTAGAGAAAGTTAGTTAAAGAGAACATCTTCATCAGTGGCCTAGTTTAGGATAAAGTCCGAGTGGTTTAAAGGTAAAAAAGGAATGTAGAATATGATGAAAAACAGATAAATAATTCACAAGTAATGTACAGGATAGGCAAAATGTGTAGTAAAACAATTCCCATTCACAGGATATTCAGAATGCATGTGTGTTAGAGAGTATTCTGTACATTAAATGAAGGCCGAACAAATTGAAGTAGGGAAGCAAAGTGAGGTAAAGAACTTGTCCTGATCAGAAACTACTGTCCCAGATTTCTCCAGCATGTAGGAATACAGAAGTAGTCCAGGACTGTTTGACTCCAAACAGCAGCTCCCAAATGCGTCCGCTGGCGTTGTCGGCCTGATTGCATTGTTTAACAACTCATACAACTCGCTGTGTTTCATTTTCAGATTCCTTCATAGTTCAGGAGGTTTTTACCAGGAGCTGAATTATCCTCAGCTTGTTTCTCTGATTAGTTAAGATCCCGACAAAAAATAATGATTATAGTTGTAAAGTTATAAAAAGTGGTGGTGACTTTAAAGAGAAAGTAGTCAGATGAAAATGTTTTAATGTATGACCGACAGCTGGTGCTCATGAAAAACCTGGGTGTTCCCCTTCTGCTGCATTTTTTCTTGTTTTTGAGAGTTCAGTTTTTGCAGTGTGGCGTAATCGCTGCCAGGTCAACTGTTACATATTTTAATGCGACGCAGAAGATGTGGATCCGGAGTAAATTTGGTATAAAATTGTCTTGAGAAGAAAAGTAATGTGAATCCCTAGAATAGAAAAGAATAGCCAAGATACAAAATGTACAGACGCTGTACAGACCTCCAGTTCTTTCTGTTATTTCCCAAAAGTTTCTCCTTTTTCCTCTTGCCTCTGTATCTTCATGAAGCAGATTAATAAACCCCTGTGATGAGCACAAATCTTTCCTCGAGTTGAAACATTTTCAGCTTGCTTACACTCATATCTGTTTCTGGTTTCACTCTGATTGAATTTGTTGTTGTTTTATTTGACATTGTTTTGACATTTCCACAGTTGCTTCCAATAAAACTATTTAAAAAATCCACCTGCTGTCTTCAGCATTTGTGTTTAAGTGTGTGTCGCTGGTCCGTGCACCTGCACACACGAGTGAGGGCGTGACTGTTTTCGAGAGATATTTGTTCTCACTGAGTGTTTGGAAGAATAAAACTAAGTTAGAAAGTAAGAGAGGCAGGTGGTGATGCAGACCTAATGATGGATTCATTACTGGCTGGCTGGAGGAATCACTGGGAGGTCTGGACATGCATCACTCGGAAATACACAAACGCACACACACACACACACAAACACAGTCTGCTCAGAGTGGTCAGGCATCAATAGCAGCCTAATCCATGCCCCAGTATAATAGGACCTGGGGGAAAATGATTCACTCTTCTGTTTATGTGAGTCTTGTTTTCCACAATCTATTGACTCTCAGTAGGCAACGCACTGCCCGGTACACTATGTGTGAGTATGTGTCAGTGTGCAGACGGCTACCTGTGCAGATTTCCTTGTAGGTGGGGTTGGGTGTGTATCCTCCAGAGTAGCCCACCTGGGTGGAATAAACTCCTTTCTGTCTCCAAAACTTCCTCTCTGCTCCCCAGAAACAGCCCATGCCTTCAAGGAAAGAAAAAAAAACTTAACTATGATAAACAACTGCCTTTAACATTTTAACAGAGAACACAGGAAATATTAGCACCTCATTAGTTCGTGTTGAAAGAAAAAACACACACTGAGGTTCAGATATGTTCAGTTTTGATGTGAGCACCTACATGGAAAACAGTGGTAGACAAATACACGAAAAGAGACGCAGCGTGGATTCTGGTTTGAAGCAAGATCAAATCCTGATTTCATAGAAGTTATATTAGCTACAATACTAATACTAACTAGTATTCTTTTTTCTCTGTGAAAGTCTTAAGGTTATTGTTATTTGAGCATATTTAAGTCAGTCTTAGGGGTGATGGTTTAACCCCAATAATCAGTGCATTGGCTGAGATACGCCCCATAATACTGAATTAGATAAATGTGTTTGTACCAGCACAGAATGAATTCTTTAACGTTGAATCACATTAAGTTTCCCTGCTTGTTAAAGGGGCTTTTTGTACGTTTCCTTTGCCGTTGAATGTGGTTTCTCGGAGCCATCGATGCATTTGCAATACAAGAGGATAGAATACATCCTCTGAGCAGCGTTACTTCTTCAGGGCAGGCTGGATGCTACAGTGAGCTGCTATGGGAAAGTGATGAGACAGGCTGGGGCTAGCTGGTTAGCATGCTAACTTCAGGAGCAGAAGTGATAGAAGTAGAAGCAAAACATTGATGTTGTTTTCCACCGCTAGAGACAGTTCTTAGCGAGTGAGGGAATAGTTTGATGCTGAGCTTGTAACACTTCGCCCAGACTGTTAAGTAAACAGCTGTTCATGCTAACATTGGCTATTTAGCCTTAGCAAAAACGTACACATAGCTCCTTTAAGTAAAGCCGATAACTTAAGATGGAGACAGACTTAAATATAATTTACATCTAAAAAACATAAGCAGCAATACATGTAAAGTTTTAACGCCTAAAATTAAATACAGCATCTTTGACTCCTACCTTTGCCAAAGGCCTTTTATCTATAATAAATCTTTACTTTTGAGAATGCAATCTGGTATAATGCGATGTGAAGTTTGTTTGTCCAATATACTAAAGACAATTTCATCCTGTATTTAAATCATACTCTGTTCAAATTATCAAGGAAACAGACTTCGTGCCGTGATGCTGGTTTATCATTACTAAGGCAACATAAATCAAGATAAATTTTAAGTCATACCAGCAGCAGCCAAACTGCCTCAACTGCCTGGTATGTCCAGTGTTTTGTCCATGAGACACTCACCAAACATGGCCATTTCTGTCCCCTCTGGGAAAGGTGGAACAGTCTTGTTTCCGTTCACATCGTGTTTGGCTGCAGGAGAAAGTGAGATAAGAAAAGAGGTTATGAACATTGAACATTGAGGTAAAATTAAGAATAAAACAGCAGGAAAATAAGTGTAAAGGTTTATTTATTAGATTTGTACCAATGTAACTTATTACACTGTTGTGTAGCTCTGCTTATACTCATTTAGGCCTTAAAAAGACTTGTCTGGAAATTAATGCTGATATTTTTCTGACCATTATCTTTTTAAACAGTTGTTTAAATTGTATAAAAGTTCAGTTTTCTTCAGGAGCTGTTTACTCATCAGGGAGTAAAAGCCTCTGAAACAGCATACTCCATACTCCATACTCCACTCTATCAGCAGCCATACTAATTAATGTAAGTAACAGCTCCATAGTGCAGGTAAAGCAAGTTTCACAGAGGTCGAACACACAGTAAAATTCTCCCACACCCCAAAGGAATGATTTCCAAACAGCTGATAAACCATATTAATAAGCTGTCATCTGGCAGGGACAGTATATTTTAAACCACCAAAAAAGCAACTACAGTACTGAATTCACATTAGAGGCACACACACACACACACACACACACACACACATTGTGACCCACTTAGACAGTGGTGAGCAGTTCTGCATAATTTCATAGCAGCTGCAATTCACTCCAATCAGCACAGAGCCAGAGGTGCATGAGGACCATTTGAGGCCACCCAGCCACCTGGCTGAGCTAACACGCATCAGCGTTAGCATGCTGGAGGCTTTGTGTGTCTGTGTGTGAGTGTGTGTGTGCGCAGATGGCTTGCTGTACATCGCTGTGGGGGAGGGAGATGAATTAAAATAAATGGAATGGGGTAGAGGAGGACGAGGATGAACCCAACATCTGGATCCTCCCTCCTCCTTACATCCTCCCCCCGTCTCAACACACACACACACACACACACACACACACACACACACACCGTCTTCATGCATGGTAGCGTAATTGTCATGAGGGGCAGCATGCCTATAGACAAAAGCAGCCAGATGGACGGTGCCAACCAATCAGCAGCTCTCCAAACGCACGAAACATAAAAAAAAAAATCTGTTACCGTCATTTTGAATTTAACATTTTGTGCTCAAGATTATTTCAACAAACGCACACACATACACACACACACACACATCATCATCTGAATCTCTACGAGTGGCTCTTCTTCGTCTGATCACACGAGCAGCCTCACATCCTACGGCGAGCGTCACTGCGACTGTCTGACAGGCTTCAGAGACACGTTCTCATCTTCCTCTGTATTCTGAGGGAGGAAGGTTTGGAGCTGCAGCTACGTCCACACACTGACGACTGTTAGAGCTGCAAGACTCCACACAATATTTAACTCTAATAATGCACCAGCCCACTGCACTGAAGGAGGAAGAGACAGCCCATCAATGTGGATAAAAAGAAACACTACAATTGGCCAAATCCTGCATCGAGACTCAATGAAATAAAACTTTATTGCATGTGTCGTACAAACACAGAAGACAGGTGCAAAAACATTAAAAACAAAACTTAAAAATTAAGTTAAATTAAATTAAAGAAGCATGTAAAGATAATACAAATATACAAGAGTAAATGAATATTTGCATTTTGTGCAATTTTGATGATAAATGTGTTTTTATGCTGTGAGTAACATCAACATCACATGGACAGAAAAGATTTCTCAGATTCTGACATCTTGTGTGTAATTTTCAGTTTAGTTTGTCTTTATTGTAAAACTCAAGGTCCATTAAAAAACAAGGAAAACAAAAAAGATGCACTAAAATCATTAAAAAAACTACTTCCTGTCTTTTCTACTCCTACCAGAGTCCCTGAGACTTTTCATGATGTTACAGAATCCTGTCTTTCAGTTGAGATCAAAATACAGATTTCAGACACTGAAGATTAACGATAAAATTCAAGGATAAACGCAGACGACCTGGAATTCATGTGTGAATTCAAACCTGCTGAAGCACAAACACAAGCTTCGCTCCAACAAAGCGTCAGCCTTCAACAACCTGTGTGTCTCCACTGATTTTAAATGAAAATTTAAGACCCTCCATCTTAATACTGGTACAAATACCCTCCCCCCTCCTCTCACATTATCTTCTGTGTGTGTTAGTAATGGCTGCCTTCAGGGACAAGCGAAGGCACGTTCATTACTGACTGTGCATACACACACACACACACACACTCACACAGAGAGATAAACAATTTAAATGTAAATGTCAGTGGGGAAAGACAAAAAGTCCAAACCGAATACTAATGAGTCTAACAGCTCTGTGTGTGTGTGTGTGTGTGTGTGTGTGTGTGTGTGTGCATACATGAAACAAGATAGAAAATAAAACAAAAGCTGGCAGCAGAAGATGTAAATCAGCTGCCTGTCATCTATTTCCTACTATGCCTCTAAACGTATATATGTTCTGAAATACACACCTTTCTTAGATAATGACTGTTGATCTAACTGTAGAAGACACACACACACACACACCTCTATGAGGCGCCTCTAATGACTTCCAGTGCTGTGGATTTCTTTAAAGTTACTAAATTTAAAAGGCAAAGAGGAATGGAGGAAACGTACGTCCACTAGTGTTTGTTTTTGCCACTGACAGGCTCAGATTATTATTATCAGTGTCTAACAACATTATTATAGGATTCCTGCAGAGACAGAGCTTTTTATTTAAGAGTAAGATCCTTTTTCTTTAACCAGAAACATCACTATATATCACTACCAGACTCCATTGACAAAAACAGCAATTTTACCAAACAGAACACAGGAGTGGCTGCAATACTGCTGCCTTGATCTGTTCATTTGTTTGTGTTGTTGTGTGACTTTCAGTGGTGGAAGAAGTATTCAGATCCTTTATAGACGTAAAAGTACCACACAATAACACAAACTTCTTCAACTGAATTGAGGCAGCCGTATTCAACAGCTCCTGTGTTCTTCAATGTTCCTGTTTTTAATCAGTGAAATCTGGTAATATAATGTTGTTCATAAGAGATCTTTCTCTTTAATTATGGAATATTTATTTGCCTCTGTTGGTTTGTTGCTTTTATTCATGACATTTTATTCATCTTAAACCATTAACGTCAAAGTAATAACAAAAATAAACATAAAAATGAGGATGGTGATATTTAACATTTTGCACCCAGATAACTGCACCAGTGTTGATGTAGGACGTTAACAGAAGAGTTTAACACCTAAATATGCTTAGTTGCTTTCTTCTTCCAGAGTTAGATGAATAGATTGATGTCTGCAACGACGACAGGATCCCTCACTGGCTTCCCACCTTGGATCACCACAAGGTCTTTGAGGTGGTGGCGAGTGAAGTTATTTCCCCCCTGCACTGTTTGTTCACGCATTTTCTGCTCTACTTTTCAAGCTCTCTCAGGTGCAGTTTTGTCTTTAACATTAGCCCAAAACCAGCAGCTAGAAATTTAAATAAAATAGAAAATAAAAATAATAAAACATATGAGGCTAAAAGGAGGGATACACAATTTCCCAAACACATGAGAGAGAGAGACAGAAAATGAATACCTTGATGACACTCATTAGTATTCTACAGTTATCTTTTCCTTCACACACACACACACACACACACACACACACACACACACACACAGTATATACAGCGGCATTTTTCTAGAGAGTAATTATTTCACGGCGCCCCTTAGAAATGCCTGTTCTCTTGGTCGCCTTTATCTCGCTGGAAATGATAACAACACTTCTTGTTGATTAATTGAATTCATATTCTTGTGTGAGGTCGAATGCAACACTGTGCGAATGTGTGTGTGTGTGTGTGAGAGAGAGAGACTCAAAACTATGAGTTTATTGTACTTTCACAGTGTTTAACCTTGCATTAGCACTCTAAGCAGACTAAAGTCGTGGAAATATTGAGGATGTGTGTCTAAAAATACAGAATATCACGTTTATTTCGTACACATCTGCTGCAATAACACATCTGAGGATGGTTACCTGAGAAACGCAGATGTAATCCAACATGATAAATGCTGTCGTTTCATCAGAGAAAGATTTGTTTTTCTTCCCACGAACAAAACGATGTTTGTTTCAACTGCAAAACGCCTGTTTCTGACTGTTTGTACTGGCAACTAATTTTCTTTTATTTGGCAGTAAAGAGCAGTGAAAGAGGTTAGAAAGCACTTCAGGACACTTCACATCAAACAGCGAGCCACTTCATTTTAGGTACACAGTGTGAGTGCGTGTGTGTGTGTGTGTGTGTGTGTGCTTGTGACTAACCAGCCTGCCTCCCAGTCTCTTCTAGCTACCTAAATCCTGTCACAATAATAAGCCTGATCACAGAACAGGCCTTTATCCATGGTGACATCTGTGGCATACACACACACACACACACACACACACACTCCATTAGTGCTGCTCTATTTCAGCTCAGGCCTGCGTGTGTGTGAAGGCAGGCAGAACTGCTCCAGAATCAGTCAATCAGCACTCAGTACACTCTGTTTTATCTTCACGTCCTTTTCATCACATCCCTCAGTTCACTTTTCTAATTTTCTGTAGCAAGAGACCACACACACACACACACACACACACACAAAAGATAGAATACACAACACATAATAAACATGTCAGCACCAGCGTTTCACTGCATCGATTCTGTGAATTTGCATCCTGCAGATTTATATCAGCCTAAAGACAGAGGAGGGTTTCACTACATTTCTGTCAAAGATCCGAGATAAACCAGAAGACAAAGTGTCTTTACGTCACCCTGAGCTCACTGTGGACAAACTGCTGAGTCAGAGAAAGAAGCTTTCCCTGCGCGTCACAGTCTTGGGGTTTGCAGTTGTTTCGTCTATTTTTACTTGTTTCCTAACCTGTTCTCCTTCCATTAAAACAATGTTTTACAGTAAGAATACAGTATAAGTTAGTATAAGTGTCTGACAACATTATGGACAGGATTCCTACAGAGATAGAGCTTAGTATTTAAGAGTCAGATCCTTTTTGTTTAACCAGAAACATTGTTCTATATGGCTACCAGACTCCACTGATAAAAGCAGTAATTTTACCAAGCAGAAAACAGGAGATGCTGGAATACCTCTGCCTTGATCTGTTAGTTAGTTTGTTATTGTGTGGTACTTTTACTCATATAAAGGATCTAAATACTTCTTCTGCCACTAAAAGTCACACAACACCACAGACAAACCAGCAGATTTTAAAATCTGCTGTTTTTTTGTCAATGGAGTCTGGTAGTGATATATAGTGATGTTTCTGGTTTAACAAAAAGGATCTTACTCTTTAATAAAAAGGTCTATCTCTGTAGAAATCCTATCCATAATGTTGTCAGACCTGATGTGAGTACTTCTTCTACCACTTAGTCACACAATAACACCAACAGTTAATTGGCAACTATTTTGACGAGTAAAATTATCATTTAAGTCTTTTTATTAAAGAAAAAATGGTTATTTTCCTGTTCTAACTTCTCCAAATATTGTTTTGTCATAAATGATAGTAACATGAATATGGTTGGTTCAGATTGTTGGTGAAACAAAACAACCTTGGTTCTTGAAATTGTTGGAAATTTCTTCAATATTTTGCTGTCATTTATGCACAAAACAACTATTTTCCAATAATGGAAATAATCCTCAGTTGCAGCCCTTAAAATATCTACGTTAGATCAAGCTCCTACAACGACTAAATCTGTCTTAATAATCAATATCAGCAGAATATAAGTGAATTTTCTGTGTGAATATCAGAGCCAACAGACCAGACCAGGGCCTCCCAGTGCTGTGAACCAGGAGGAGCTCCAACCTGGGCTGAAGGTGAGCTCCCCTTCTCTTCCCTAGACTCCAGACCTGACAGTGATAAATGAACGCTGCAGCTTATGTCTGGCTGGGGGAAGTTGGAGAGTCTACACACACACACACACACACACACACACAGAAAGATTTGCCTCAACTGCACTGCAATTAAATCTACAAAGTAGCCTCCCCACCCCTCTCCTCCTCCTCCCCTCTGTCTCCCTCTCTCTGATTGCCTGGTTTCCTTCATCTTCCTCCTGCTCCCCTTCATATTATCATCACTCCCTTCCATCTCCACCTCCACCAGTATCTCTCTCTCTCCATTGTTTCTGCCTACTACCAAGATCTCTCTCTCCTCTCCTCCGGAGCCTCTCAATCAGCTGCTCTGATTGCCATCGTGAATTTTATTACTGCCCATCATTACAACCATCAGCATTACCCCGTTATTGTTCTGCTGTCGACCTCATCTCAAAGGAAGCTGTGCTTTTCGCTGCAGAATCAAAATATGCAGTGATCACTAAAAAAATCAAGTGTTTCAAAGGTTTGTAGTTAGGGAGGTTCATTCTGAGTGTAAAAATGTGGTGGACAAAATTAATTGAAACGAAAAAGATTCTGTTTTTCCTGATTTTACAAGAGTTTGCATCTATTTTATGTTACTGCCACTGATTTTAATCATTTCAATTATTTTCATCTGAGAAATCATGTTTTTAAATCAGTTTTATCACAGTTGATGGCTCTAAACACTATGATAACTATGTGTCTGCAAGTAAATCTAGTTTAATTTCATTTTATCAAATAAATCAGCAAGTGTTTGGACAATTGATTAAAAAGTTTTTAAGTAAGAATGCACAAAATTTACTGGTTTCAACTTCTCAAATCAATCGGAATGTAACTCCATCCATTGGTTTCTTCATTTTTATTAGATTAAACTGAATATTTTGGGTTTCGGACTGTTGGTACAACAAAAGGAAGGCATCTGAAGGCGTCACCTTTTTTTTGCTGTTTTCTGACATTTTATGGACTCAATCAATCAATAATCGTTAGTTGCAGCCCCAGAAATCTCAAAACTCTCCAGACTTAGTTTAGGAACAAAACATGGAGCCATAGTTGCTGAACTAGTCAGGTACCCAGAATTTAAAGTGAATTGGTTCCAACTGCAGCAGCCTTTTGTATGGATGATTCCAACCAGGAGGAGTTTCACGTCGTGATGGAGTCTCTGAGTGCTGCAAATGTGAGTCCTCAACATCTGACAGGAAATGAACAGGACTTTTACATCTCGTGCCCTTGACGCCGAAATAACTCCTTCCACAGCAAAAAAAAAAAACAACACACACACACACACAATCAGTCGCGGTATTCACTGTGTGAAATCTGGTCCTTTCCTGAAAATGGATGTTTAATTTCAGAAGTATAATAATTTTCTATGATGTTAACAGCAGCAACAATGATGAAACAATGGAAATTGAAACTCCTGGGTTTTGGGTTTCTATTGTTCTGGTCACCAGTAGTTCATATGCCACATGCTGTGTAATAACACTGAATTATCACGTGCTACACTTCACACTTTATAAATAGAAGAAGGTGTGTTTTACTCCTTTCTTCATCTATAAACCTTTAAAACAGTGGTACTGGTCGGGGGTCAGTCACCACAGTGTGAGGAGCTGGCGTGTGTGTGCAGATCAGGGTTTGACCAATCAATCATTCAAGAGCCATTAGTGAGACAGTGTGTGGTCTATAGGGGAGCAAGGCAGGAAATAGTACTTAATACTTGCACTTAAAGATGGCGGACTGATTGGACTGCTGAACATGGAATCTGTGAAATTGCTGGGTACCTCTGTATGTTAAAGTAATGGCTCTGACATTCACACACACACGAATGTATTGTCCTCACTGGGTAAACTTTAATACTTTCTCTGGCTGTAAATTATAATGTTTTAATACATGAATACAGATTATTTACTGCAACATATATGAAGCTTTTATTAACATCAATACATTTATGATCACAGTGAGCACATTAATATCTCTTCCCTTGTAAAAACTCAGATAGCTCCCTGTGTTTAATGCTCCAAACTATGGCTGCATTATGTGGGAAAAACTTCTGGTCAGCACTTTAACATAGCTATGTTTATGGGTAAAATGGAGTAAGCTGGGACTGAAAAAAAGTTAATTTGATCATAAATTATTATCAATAACAGTCAACTGCAGAGTTAATTCAGCTGAGGGAGAAACAAAACAGACAGACTTTAATTAAATATCAGAAACTGGCCAGTCTGTCATTTTACTCCCATTTCTAAGAGCTGATACAAACAATGTTGGATTCAACTGACAGATAAATGTCCACTATGCCAGATTTTACTGCGTCTTGCATCTGTTTTTCTCACTAATCATAAAGTTATTTAACGGGTAAATGTGAGAAAGCAGAGCGGTTTACATCCAGCAGAAACAGAGACATTAACATTCGTGCTGCTGTAGAGATGAGGCTGATGAACGCGGAGACCAAAAGCAATAGAGAGCCAAAGTAGAGAAAGAACAAACCTCATTCAAAATCTCATTGACATTTTATAACAACCCAAAATCATTTTGAACAGCCTGTCCGAACAGTATGTTGTGTGGATCGCTTCATTGGATGGTGGTTTAAATATTCATGTTTTAGCTGCTTTTAACAAACAACATTCCCATAAGCTCTAGATTTTGTGGGTCAGAAACTGTTTCACTTTAGTGATAATGCCATGATACTCTTTTACTCCTTTTCCACCAGTTCTAAGCTAAATTTTTAACCATTTGAGTTTTTTCAACCAAAAACAAGTTCAGGAAACTGTAAAGTCAGTTCCCAGCTGGAGACAAAAAACAGCAGGTTTTCAAGTGTGAACCCGACAACATCAGTGATATTCTACAGGTTATAAAAGGCGTGAAATCGTAGGAAAAAGAGCGGTTGCAGGTAATCAGTCTCGCGATCCACGCTGTGCATGTAATTAATAACGCATCCTTGATTACAATGGTTCTACCTCAGCACTGGTGAAACACAGGCTGGTTCTCTGGATAACACTGAGGTTCAAAGTCCTGAGCGGAGTTGGTTCAGAACCAGAGACTAATTACATTTGTATTTCCAGGTAGGGTGCAATTCAGTGCCGAAACACAGTGGTCCCAGCACCAAACCTTATGGACCCCTATGTCTAACTTTAGTGTACATGGAGGATTTGTCATTATCAGATAGATGAGGACTTAAACCAGTTTAGTGTGGTTCCTTTAATGGCAGTAAAATGCTCTGTGATCTCTGTAACGGGATGTGATGGTCAATGATATCAAATGCAGCTCTGAGATCCCAACAAGACAAGTCGTTGTCGATAGAACCTTTTAGATAACTTCACTTCAACAAATTTTTGATTAATCTATAAGGCTACAAGAAAATGCATGGTAGCGTCTTCAAGCGTCTTGTTCATCTGACCAACCGACCACAGCCCAAAAGATATTCAGTTTACTATCACGTACGCCTTAATGCTCATTGGAGAAGCCTGAAATGGTGTGTTGGCTGTTGATTAATTTTCCTGTCCAATCCAACAAACTGACTAATCGACTAACTGTTGCAGCTCTATTATCAGGACACTTGATTGTGTAATATCTGTTCATGACCTTCAGACTCTCTTCTGTCTGTGAGTATCACTGGCAATTCTCTAACACCTGCAGTATTAATTCCTCCTCTCCACCTGGCTTTATCTTGGCCAATGTTGACGTCAGATTGGCTCTAACAACAACACAGTTAACCTCTCAGCCTCTCTTTCCTTCCTGCCTCTCTCTCCATCTTTTCATCTCCCTCATCTGTAATATCTGTCACATTCCCCCCCTCATTTTTGGTCCGTCAGGTTATCAGACCCCTATTGTAAACAACAAAGGGCCCTGCTGATGGAATCACACACAAACACACATTCATTCACTTTCATTCATTCATTCATGGCATCCCTCTGTGTTGTCATGGTAGCAGCTGTGACAAGGTGAGCCCGGATGGAGGGCGCCAGCCTGAACCTGACCCTGTAGCCACACTCCTTAATATGTGCAGGAGATGTGATGGATGAACGGATGCAAGCCTCACCTGGATTCACCTGATCTCGGAATTTGATACGCTACAGAGCCATAAAAGTATAGACACACCAGAATATTACATCATTACGTACTACTGAGCATCTCAATCCCAAAACAATGGGCATTAATTTGCTGCCTTTATAACAGCCTCCAATCATCCAATAGGTGTTGGATGGGGTTGAGAAACAAGTCAACATGGACCTGACTTTTAAGAAGCTAAGAGGCCCAACCAAACCCTTAAATAATGCAAGTCCCATAAGCGTGCTTATAGTGTACTTGACAGAAAAAGAAGATGGCTCTAAGTGAAACAAAAGAACTGATATTAATTAGGATTGATAAGTAAGTCACGGTGCTGCCTCGTGATAATTCATGTGCCTTTTTTCTTCCGTCATGTGTCGGTAAAACTGTTTTTCTCAGAACAGGTTATTCAAAAACCTCATGTCGACACAGCACTTCCTTGGTCCTGGTGATACACCCACCCAGGCATTTGTCAATCGGATGGGCGGTTGTGAAATCGAAGAACAGACAGACAGACTGAGGAGATTTCTACATTTATAGGTAGATTAGGCGGTATAGATGTAAAGACAATAAATAATGCTACAAAGATGATTTTACAGCAGGTCACGATGTATGTAACACAACATTTTGAGACACCACAAACATATGCTACATCTACCCAACAAATAAATAACTTTGTATCTATTGAATTTAAAACTTCTCTTAACCAACCCAGTCTTTACTGGGACTACAGGTGATGTTTAGTCAAATGGTTTGTATCTGTTTAAATGAGAAAAGGAAAAGTTTCTGCTGGACTAGACTAGACAGGGCTGCAGCTGTTATTATTTCCATCTTTATGAATATAGTGATTCTTCAATCAATCCATTAATCTTGTTGGTTATGCAAACAATGACAAATGACTATTATAGCTACCAATAACAGTGTCTTTAAATTGCTTATTTTGTCAGAATAATAAACAAATAGTACTATATGTCTCAAAATAAGCTACGAGGAAGCAAAAACAAAAAGACAAATTGGTTTGTCCGTGTCAGAAACATTAATACGGTTACTTTGTCTCTACCGGCTGCAGCTGGTGATGATTTTAAGTTATTTTCACTTGGACTACAGCTGGGCAGCTGTGGGTTAAGGTTTTGGCTTCAGCTGAGCCGGCTGCCTTCAGCTCACAGCTCGCAGTGCCAGAAACAACTTTTGCATTTTAAATACACTTGATATCTTGAAATAGCACCCACTTATTAACATATCATTATTCCTGATATTTGTGTCAACCTCAAAGCATCTGCAAATATTCTCTGTCAAAATTACCCGTTCTACAACAGCAAGCTTCAAATAATAATGATTTACACCCGCCAATACACCTGCTAATTAAAAGACCTGCACATACCAGCTGCTGGATGTCTGAACACATCTGCATTAAGCTGTGATGAGCATGATAACTTCTTCATTAGGCGCTTTGTTTCTGCTTTTTTGTACATCTACAGTAGGAGGGAGGTGGAGGTTTGGGGTGGGGTAAGTTAAATGTTATTGGCCAGTACTGAATACTTCTTTCACCACTGAAAGTCAAACAATAACACAGAAACAAACCAACCGGATCATAGCAGCAGTATTCAGTAACTCCCATGTTCTATGAGGAAATGATAAAAATTATGGTTTCTGTCAATATATAGTGATGGTTCTGAACTCATTCAAAACTGATCTTACTCTTTAATAAGGTTTATCTCTGCGGAATCCTAACCCTAATGTTGTCAGACCATAATAATAACAGTCTGATCAATCATTTACACCCACAAACCTAGAAAAACAAGGTTCAGGTTCAAAAATACTAATTTGCAAAGGCTAATGTTACTGGGGTTAAGCATGAAAGAATCAATCATAAAAAACTCTTACTATTTGCTTATCCTGTGACTAGTGTGATCAAATTTTACAAAGCGGGAGACTAATTAATTAAATGTCAGATTTTAAACACATCATCTGGATTTGAACACCACCAACAACCCAGTTCTTTGGAAATACGCACTGGTGTTCGAAGTTCAGACAGTTTTGGGAATCTGAGGTGACCAGTCAAGAAGATAATTGACTATTAAGTTGAAAAGAACATTAACTGGAAACTATTTTGATCAATCGATACATCAATCATTTGATCAACAGATCAATCAATTACGCTAAAGAAAGAATACCAAAACATTTGCAGATTACAACTTCACAAATGCGGGTTTTGATCTTGTCTTTGTCATAAATGAGCGTTAACTGAATCATCGGGTTTTTGAATGTTGGTCCAGATAAAACAACCTAGTTAAAGAATCCATCTTGGACTCTGAGACTTGTTAATGACATTTTTCACCGACACTTCAGAGACAAACAATTCAGTTAACTGAAAAATAATCTGTTAGTTGAAATAATAATAACAGCCCTAATTGGATGAAAGCATTTTCTTAGAAATTAATTTTTGGAAAAATGTCTGCAACTTTATCTCACCACTTGTGTGTCCAATATCCAGATGACAAAGTTACACCATGACATTTTAAAGTAGAAGCCTCTCAGGAGTCTATTTGGGTTGTTTAAGTTAGATATTTAACAGCCTGGTACCTTGAATCCATGATTTCTGACCCAGTCTCTATGATTGGTAGTTATTTAGATCAACAGATGCTTCTAAGGCCAAATAATAAACTTAAACTTAAACTTAAACTTTTGGAGAATTGCTTTGGGTGCTCAGAGGAGTAAATCTCAAATATCTACGGTTCACAACAACAGGGCGAACTCTATCTGCTGATAAAGATCAAGTGATGAGATTAAAAGCTCCAGAACTGCTACCAATCGGACCTTTGAGGTGAGATTGTTTTTGTCAACTTCATGGTCAAGTTGGACTTATTATCCTGCATACAAGTCTGAATCTAAAGGTTCAGTAAAGGTTGCATAAAGACATTTAGCCGGTCAACAAACGTGAATATCCACAGTTTCAGTCTTTTTTTGTTTCAGGCTTCTGGCCTGGCTCAGCTATCCTTTAGATCGGTTCCGAGGGTGCAAATCCTCAGATTAACAAAAAAAAAAAAAAAAGCAACAACACCCAGCTTCTCTCTTCTCTTTCACTTAAATACAAGTACAAATGTTCTGTGAATATGGTTTCCAAAAGACCCCTTAAGGATTAATTCCCACAGACCTCTTGCTTGGCGCCCAGTTTGGCCTTCCTCTGGCTACTAGTGAATAGATTGAAGTCAAACCTCGATCCCTTGTCAGTTCAGACATGTTTTGCTCTCAACAAAACACCAATACAGTATTCTCTTCTTGAAGCTGCAGGTCGGCTTATGAGATATTCTTGGTCACGTTACATTTAGTCTCCGAAAACCTGAGTCGGGTCCAATCGCTCCAATGCAGAGTTTCATTTAAGAGAAAATCCAGCAGTTGTTTTCTTTCTTCTTTTTTGGTTATTTCCACAGCCCTTTCAAACAGAGTTTCCAGTCCGTCGGAGAAGTACTTTTTCTCTCTCTCAAGTCTTTTGGGAGCCCAAGGCAGGCTTGTCCCCATCCACCTGACCAACACCACCACCACCACAACCATGCCTGGACATTTCTTGATTTCCTCTGGGCGCTGCAGCCCAGGCCAGACAGACAAAGGAGAAGCCCTGCCGTCTCTCCCACTCCGAGCACGGCTTTCCCTCTCTCCACCCTGTTGCTCCCTCGCTCTTTTTCTTCGTCTCTCTCTCTCTCGTCGTGCAAGCAGGCGTTCCCGAGAAGCTTTGGCGATGCTCAGCATGTCTACCCTCCTGTCTAGACCCAGCCGCCCATCCTGATCGTCCTTTTCCATGATGGACCCCGCCCTCCTAACCCCCCTCTGCTCCCATCCTCCTTACCCCCCAGCAGTTAACCCACTGCCTCCGGCCAAAATATTAAACACACTTTGGGTAAATCAATCCAAACTAAACCAAAAGACTTGTTTAAAAGCGGTTCAAACATTTCATTGTGTAAACTCTCCTCTTCTTCCCATTCTCTCTGTCTTTAAAACCCGGACAAGCACGAGGTCCACAACCCTTACACTTACCACTTGTTTTAATCATCTTTCTCTTTACAATATTAAAGGCCGGTGTGAGGTGTGTTTGTGAGTAATGTGTGTGTCTTGGGTCTTTGTTCAGTGCCAGTGCAGATCTATTCATCATGCCAAGACTCGGCTTCCTCTTGTAGTGAAGGGTCCAGGTTGGTGCCAACTGCCCGACACTGTAACGTGCTGCTTTCTGTGTTTATACACAGACAACTCTCTCTACATATACCTCTTTTATCTTGATATTAAGCATTTTAAGTGACAATTTTCATTTACAGTAAATAATTAAAATCAACAGATATTAATGAGTTATTATTAATAACAATATTTATGAATTGGCTCATTATGACAGATATTTGTGTCAATATCCTATTAAATAATATTATCTTTACAGAGTTCAAGCGTTGAGCAGGTCAATCATCGTCTTTTTATTTAACTGTGATTTCACCGCAGAGTTGTGATTACAAAACTAATAAAGCGAGTTACTGAAATGTTTGTTTTCGATGTGTAAGAGTTTTGAGTTGAACATTGACTTTTATTAGGTATAAATTTACCGTATCGCTTGAGGCGGGGATGGATTGGATGATTAACAAAGACTGTAGTTACTGAGTTGGTCATGTGAGATGCCTTTTCCTTAACCATTTAATTTGGGTTTGATTACATTAAACATGCTGGACTGGACGATGTGAATTTGATAGATAATGATCTAGCAGGGCGGTTCATTTATGAATAGTTGTGAATGCAATACACCAGATCCCAGTAATGGTGATACAGACCTTATTGTAGAATAAAACAGGTGAAATATCTTCATATACACATAGAGAGAGAGGAAGCAAAGGGGAGTGGGTGACATGCAGTGAAACCCTGCAGCCATGGAGTGATCCATGGGCTGACATGGTTATGTTTGTATCAGGCGACCCAGTTTCTGTGTTAATGGTTCTTTTTTCCTTTTAGTTAAAATTCAACAAAACTTTACAGACATACAGGAGCATACAAAACAGGTGCTGAAAGGGGTAGAGATCTCTCTCAAAATGGAGACACAGCCACACTCACGGGTTGAGATGAGGGCAACCCTAAAACATCAAAACAAATCAGCCAACAGATCATCAATGCACCTGGTTAACAGTATCATACTGTTTCAAACAGCAGACAAGGTAGCGCAAACAAGACCTAGAGTTGCTACCTCAAAGTTGCGGGCAACATGGTCAAAGTCTCCCTTCTGGCGCTGAATAACTGCTGAAAGGTAGTATGATGCCACTGTGGGGTGTTCTTTTGGATATAAAACATCATCACTTTGTCAAAACAACAATGAAATGCTGCCGCACAAGACATAAATGTTTTACCCTAAAGCATTTATTATTATTATTTATTTACAGAGACTATTTCAACTGAATAAATTAAACACTTTTGCTAATTGTTGCACTACAATATGTTTGTTTTGCCACTGGTCTGTGCTGAAGATTCTCCCTCAGTCTCTATGCTGTGAATATATATTTCGCCACGGTTATAAAACTACCAGAGTTTCTAGATTTATATCTCGATATACTATGGCTCTGCATGCTATGAAATAATGAATTAATGGTGCTTGTGTAAGATCAGAAGATACCTGAGTTGAGGTCAAAGTTTGTTCTTGTCTAGTAACAGCAGCAGGCTATTATAGTGTATGTTGATGTATTTGTTGCTGTGTGGCTGCAAGAGTAGTAGTAGTGATTTTTAAGTTTGTACTGTGATATCAGAGGTAGCTGCTGACCTATATTGTGCATTTTGTCTCTCGGTTCTTACATAATTACATAAATGAAGCCCATAAAAAAGATCCTGTAATCATTACAATGAGGAAACTATTGAAATAATGACACTATCTCAAATTAATGAGAAACTTCCCTCAAGATAATAAACTGTCTCGAAATAAAGTGGTGTCAAAATGATGATAAGTCAATGTTTTGATAAAAATTCTATTTTACTAAAATACTGGGTTATTAACTTCAAGGACATCTTCTCATCATTGGCGCAAATGGGCTTCGTGAGCAAACTGACAAAATAGTAACAGCAGGTGCTGGCTAAATTAACACTTTATTTTACTTAATTGTGGCTTAAACCTGACGCTGTTCTTTAATTATGAGAGGGCAACGTCGCAAACGTTAAGCTTAAAGATAACGAGAACTCGAAATAAAGCAAACTGTTCATTTTATGTTTGCTAACTGCTGAAATAAGTTATACTGTGACGCTTACACAAGCTAACATGCACTAAAGCTAGCGGGCTCAGTGAGTCTTACCGGAGACTCAGGATGCTGTCAATCCCATACGGGCAGCATGTCTCAGGTCATCTGGGCTTCAGAGGCCCTGTCTCCCATCCTGTGACAAAATGCCAAACCAGACGAAGCCTGGAGGGTGAGACCATCGAACCCGCAGCAGCACCGACACACCTCTGCACACGTGGCTAGCTCACCAGCCTAGCCGCTAACAGTGACATTACCTAACGTAAACCTTGGGCTTGTGTAATGTAACAGTACCGTTACCTGGCAGTGACAAAAAAGGCATGCATGAATATATACTGTACACACAACACAGCTCAACTAAGTTGTCAGCCAAGAATAGATCTCAATTTCTGCACACTAAATACAAGGATTCTCAAGCTCTACTTAATTAGAAAGTGTTTTATTTGCTCCTCCATCACCCAATTGACATCACATGGTCCTTGAATTTACCAGATTACCTTGTAATTTCATGAAATTAACATTGAGTGCACGCTGAAAATGTAACCGTCACAATAGGTAAATTAACACCTAAATTGCCAGTTCTCCAATAGAGTTCGGTGGTGCGGCCATTCCTGCAGTAGTGCTGCAGAACTATTATCTTAAAGTACTGTACACAGGTTTGTATTAAAGTAAGTGCTTTGATATAATCCATGACTAGTTTTGTATTTATTAATTAGCTTATAAAAAGTGCAGTAAACAGAAAAAATTAATTAATATTTTGCTGTGATCAGCCACACTTTCTGTGCCCTTCTTCTTTGTCATTCACCCGAAATTTAACAAGAGCTTTAGAATGGTTCATACTATTTATATTACAACAAGCATTTGTCATGGAGCAATACTAAATACATTAAGTCAAGTACAGCCTTAAGCACAAATATGAGGTACTTTAAATGTTATTTTGCTTTCATACCACTATGAAGAGTTTATAAAATATGATGCATTATTACAGATTAATCTACTCAACAGTATATACAGATATAAATGTGAAGGGACTTTATTCAAGAATCGCACAAATGCAAGTCAAACACAAAATATCACATAATACTAAAATAAATCAGGTTTAATTTCATGATTTAATTTCATAAATAGCTAAATGAAACAATATTAATATATGATATGTATCGGCACAACAACCCAAACGCGCACTAATGATTAAATTACAGCAGACCTTAACATTTCAGTTTGATGATAAATGACAAGAAATTCTCCATCATGCACACAAATAATGGATGAATATATATTCATTCACATTGGTGTCTACAAGTGAAACAGTACCGGTTAGTATCAATCTCCACCTTTGGCACACTAATGAAACTTCGTGAATATTTTGGTTGAGTAATGAGGCTCCATAAGATGGGCCACTGATTATTCAGGGTCTGTGCAGTGAAATAGGTCCATAGTCTACTGGTTTGCAGTAAGCTGCTGGGCGGGCGGTAGGGAGGGGGGATGGAGGGCACAGATGGCAGGCTTCGCCATGGGAAGAACCAGGAGGAGCAGCTGCTCCTGTTGGAGAAATATTCATTTCAGTACCCTGATTTGTTCCTGTATGAAGGTGAGAATCGGCGTATGTAATTCAGCAGGCGTGCAGTTTACATTCCACCACAGAAGAAGAGTGACATAGATGTGGTTCTGTTAATATGTATTTTATGGTTGAGAAACGAAAGGGAGACACACCTATCACGACCAGAGCACATAATCAGCTGGATGTTTTGAAACATCATTAAGGTTTTGCCAGCCTAAAATGGTTAAACTGGGATTTGGTGTTTTTTATCTCCCTGCAGCTCTCCCTTCAGACCTCAACCACAAAATGGAGGAAGTCTGAGCGATGTGTTTAAACTAACAAGAAGAAAACCCGGAGGAACATGAGACAAAGGGAGACAGTCTGGTTAATGATAAGCCTAAAATGGGTCGGGCTGGAGTCTGGCCCATATACCTCCTCTGGGCTGATTCTGGCTGTTATCCTCCAGCGTTGGCCCACCAGAAGATTTTCTGTGTGCACCAGAACTGAATCCAGATGGGAGTGTAGCATCTGGGCTGTGATGTAAATGGGCCAATTTCGGGCCGTGGGACCAGGAGGATACAGGGTGGAATAAACACAAGCATGTGGCCCCAGTACAGACTGGATTTATTTTGCTAGCTCAAAATTAGATTTTAAATGTCCAAAAAGCAGCAACAATATCTGCACCTAGCGTGGCCACACACCTCCCTGTATAATATCTACAGTGTGTTAAATGGACAAATGTTTGTTTCCCAGTGCACTTTGGTTTCTGGCTCTCTTTTGAGGTCCATGAGTGATGATTTTCCCAGTCTGGTCTGCACAGAGTCCTGACTTCAACCCATCAACACCTTTGGGAATGAACTGGAACCAGGCTGAAACCTCGTGGCCAGCATCAGAGGTGTTGGACCTCGCTTCAAGCCCCTGCAGCCAGGTCCAACATCTGGTGGAAGAGCTGATACCGGGAGGTGAGAGGTTGTTATCGCAGCGAATTACCGGATGAGACTGGGCGTCACGTTCAGGTGATGGTTTCTTCAGACACCACGCCGGGCCGGTTTGTTGCTTTTCAGTTACACTGTTTCCTGGATTAAAACACTGTATTAATGTCAGTTTAGTTTTAGAGTCAGAGTGACTGGGGCCTGTGTTGGTGAGCCAGATGCTCTTGCTTTTCCCTCCTCCCTCCATCCTCCATCCCTCAGAGGAGGACGGATGGAGGGATGAGAAGCAGAGGGAGGACAGAGCTGGAAGCTGAGGATGTAAAAACCTGGATCATCTGACTCCCTCTCTTTCAGTGGACCACCCCCTCCCCTCTCTCTCTCCCTCTCTCTCTCTCTCCATCTGACTGCGCCCAACTTCTCTCTCCCTCCATCCTGTCATACAGCTACTG
Organism: Lates japonicus; assembly: GCA_033238685.1. NCBI lineage: Eukaryota > Metazoa > Chordata > Actinopteri > Centropomidae > Lates > Lates japonicus. The sequence continues at coordinate 32,130 of BRZM01001891.1, forward strand.
TATCCACCTCCCGACTGCACCCAGCGCAAACAAAACCGGGTATTTGTGGGTTTAGGATATCGCACGGCTCCGGTGTACTCTTCTGGGTTTGGACTATTTGTGCTTTAAGAGATTCTCTGGAGAAAGAAAGAAAGAAAACACACACAGACAAACACAATCAGTGTTTAAATTCAGCTGCAGAAGAAGAAGAAGAAGGACGATGCGACCGCCGCATTTCCCGCAACATCCCTCCGCTTCCTCCGCATCCTCAGCATCCCTGCATGGACCTCCATCAGAGGACCGCGGACCGGCAGCGGACACACTAACACCTCCTGCATCAGTGTATTTTCTGGGAGGGCTGTGCTGCTTTTTTTTTTAAGTTGGTGTGAGCATCAATCCTTAAGTTGATGCCCGCTGCTGGTAAAAAAAAGAAAGAAAGAAAGAAAAGAAAGCTGCGCCATTTATTCTGCAGCCTGACGCTGAAAGGTATTGTTGTTCGGTTTTACGCACATCTGTACAACGTTTATTCATTTTAATCCACTGATTTTAAAGGCCTTGTGTGTGTGTGTGTGTGTATTTTCCTTTTTTTAAAAACCTCCATCAGCTCCTTTTACTCTTTCATCTGCGCTAAATCTGCTCCAGCAAAAGCCGCAGTGTGCTGTCGTGCTCTGCAGAACTTCTTATTTCTGTCTCTTTTTTTGCTCCTGGAAATATGAGCATACACACACCCAGGATACACACACCCAACCCCCCGTTAGAAATACATTAAAAACAAATGAAGTGTTTTACTGTAGCAGCCCACGGTGCATTGATGTGTTGTAATTACAAAAAACACCGCACTCTTTATTATATTATTCACTGTAGTTCGATATGTGGGCCTACAGAGCGATTAATCCTGCTCTAATTTGACTCATTTGTGTAGGAGTCTGCGCTCAGTGTTGTAGCGTTTTTCAATATAGGCTCACAACACACACACACACACGCCCGACGCCCACAAAGGCAGCCACCCCCCCTCCTCTCTGCATTTTTAGCCTACATGAGCTATCTGGGTCATTAGCATTTCAGCAGTTAATGAGGCTGCAGATGGGTCCGTCTCCTCTGCCGCGGAGCCGTTGAGCAGCACAGATGCTGCTGCTGCTGCTGCCGCCTCTGCTCAAATAAGAAGAAGGGGTGAAAAAGAAACTGAATACATGTCATGATCTTCTTTTTGTTGTTGTTTTTTGGAGCTGACAGGATTGTGTACTCATGTGGGATGAGGAGTAAAATCGCAGCAGCAGCAGCTTCCTCCCCTGCAGCTGTGTCATTAATGCAGTGGTGTATAAGAACGTGCATTATGACTGCTGCTGCTGCTGCTGGATAATGGAGGATAATGCTTTAATGGTCCGCAGTGCTGCTTAAAGGACCATTGCATGATTAAAAACTACCCATATTTACATCTCTGTCTTTTCATTTTCTCCGTGCATGCTGCATTATTTCACATTTTCTTTCCCTTTTTTTTTTTTTTTTTTGCTCCAGTCTTCCAGGAAAACATTACTTACTGGTTTCCAGTCATCTCATGGTATGAAAATCAATCTGCAGACTTCACACTTGCTTCAGTCAGACCAGACAATCAGTCTCAGTGAACATCATGTCTGCCTTTTAATGTGGTTAAAGTTGCATTATCGTTTTATGATGTGCAGTTAGAAGTGTTGGGGAGGCTGCATCTGAAGTGAGAGCGTCCAAAAATAAACCAGAGGAGGGGAAAGAGATGATATATTTCCAGAATTCACAATGATATTGATCAAAATGTGGCTTTTTCTTGTGCATCTCTGGACACTTTAACCTTCTCCTCAGGCCTGTGGAAACGCTTAAAATGCAGCAGTTGATTGAACAGCTCACAAATCACGTCCACTCTGGTCTGTGGAAATGAGATTGGGAGTTTGTTTTAAGCCAGAAAATACAGCTTAAAGTCTCTGCATATGTATCCTCATCCCAAAGCAATGGTGCAACAACGCAGCTGTGGCTTATTTTTGGGGAGATGGTCGGGTAAAAGATGCAAAATGCTGCTGCTATTGTTCGTTTCTCTCAGTGTAATTAGTATGCACAGTGGAATATTCAGTCAACACTGTTAAATTAATATAGGAAGTGGATACACTCTGTAACTGTATTGTCAGTTTAAGTCATTGGCTTTAAGTTTATCACATATAAATACAACACACTCACACTTAGGGACCAGTGTAGCATCTTTAAACCCTCCTGAGCTGCTCGTCTGTCTTTGGACTGCAGGAGGAGACAGAGCACTGCAGAAAAAAAACATTAAAAGGTCCAGAGCTGATATAAAATACAGTAATACACTATAAATAACTGTATTCAGCTCCATTTTCCTGATAGATTCTTTGGTATATCTTGTGTATAAACAGTAATCTGAATATTGGGTTGTATGACTCCAGTTGTTGGTCGCTTTATCTGCAGTGACATGAGATATTTCCAAGCTCAGCACAGATACATTTGTTCATTATGTTCTTGTACAAAATCCATTAAATAGGTTTGAAATGTTTCGTATTTCCTTCACAGTCAATTCCCACTTTTAAGCACAAAAAAAAAAAAAGAAACAGCACAGCATCTCATGACAATAGCTCGATTTCTGGAGTCATGTGAAGGTCAAGAAATCTATTGGGAAGGATACAGCAGGAAAAAAAAGGTGAAAGTGACTGGGACAAAGCCCAGTGAAGCAGAACATAGAAAGTCCCAGTGGGATAAAGTGGGATAGAGCTGGTGCTGGGAAAAAGTGAGGGAGGTGGGGGGGAATGGGATTGAGTGGAATGAGACAAAGCTTAAATAAAAGCTGTATAAAAAAAACGTATGAAAACTGGACAGAATTGGATCAGACAGGGGCAGAGAAATGTGGGTCGCCTCTCCTCGTGTTCACAGCGGACCTTGATTTAAATGTCCATACAATTAAGGCACGCGGTGAATGCCAAGAGAGCGGCCCGAGTATCAACACCGAGCTCAAACCGAGAGCGTTCAGGCAATCAAAGACAAACCGAAGATCCACAACTTGACCAAGAACGTAGGTCACATTTCTAAATCATCAAAATGGCTGTCTTGATTAAACATGGCAGATTTCTGAGCTGGTTTGTATCTGGGATCCACTGCGGCCTTAAAGTTAAAGCCTGTGAGGAGAAGCCTGGAGGTGCAGTACCACTAACGACCACTAGATGGTGCCTCATACGAAATTTGGTAAATTTAACCTTTTTAAATGCAAGTTTCAGATATTTTAAGAATTACAGAACAATTACAAAGATATTAAGATGTTTTTTTGGAAGGATTTTCTTGATTGACAGGTGTCTCAGCCAATCAGAGTCCGATGTGGTGTTTCGTCCCTGCAGATGTTAAAATAAAATAAAATTCAACCTTTCTGGGTCTGGTTATAATTTGAGGTTGTATCAAAACACTCCTGGCTTCAACACTGTGTTTTTGTTTTCCTGCAGATACGACCGATCAACAGAGAGTCAGATTGTTTTTTTAATCTCGAAAGGAAATAAAAAAGAAAAAAAAAACAGTGCCCTGCTCGGTTATATCGTACGTTCATGAAAGTAGGACAAGAACATCATGTACTATTTGTTTCTGGTGTGAAGTTCGTCCTCAATGATCCCTACAGTGAAGTTTCACTCTTATTAATATTATTTAGCAATCCAGATTCTCTTCATCCATAAATAATCTGATGGAGGCCAAACAACACAGGTCCTCCCTACTTTAATCTTCAACTGCCAAACGAGCTCCATTAAAAACACTGGAGTTAGAGTCAAAAAGATACCAGCTCGCCTCATATTCTGAAAACAACAGAAAATGTTGCTTCATTCACACGACTCTCACCAACATCGCTGTTTGTGTTTCTGCTCCGTTGCCTCTCACTTACATCACCCTGCTCCGATCAGGCTCCTAAATCATGAGATATCCTCACTGATTTCAGGTCAGATTTGTGGGAATGTCAGACACACAGACCTAGTTAATGTCCTGACTGAAACATCTGATGAACAGTTTTAATCATTCAGAGATGTATCCGACATGTATCAGACAGTCTGGGTGACATAAACATGATTATGTACATTTATGAGGCAAAAATATGGACAAAAATGTGCAGCCATGTAGAATAAAACACGTTTCTATTGTAAATAGGAAATGAAAAGTGAGGATAAATTAATGGGGAAAAGCAACAGCTTCCTTCTTTGCCTCAGCTCCACAGGATGAAGGTTTAACAGATGGTGTTTTACATGAGAGTAAATCATTTTGGCCCCCAAAAAACAAAGACACTAAACCCTTTAAATTGGAGGCTTGGCCCCCCTTCGTTCAAGAGTTTCTAAACCCACCTCTGTTCCCAGCTCCTCCTGACGTCATGTTCATCACTTTCTTCCTAATAAAACTAACGTACAGCAGTTTAACGTCTGATATCCTGTGCTTCGTCCGTGTATAAAATAAATGAACGTGATGTAAATATGAAACACTGAGACAGTCTGTAGGTGAGTGTGTTCATGTTCAGCAGACATGGGGCAGGAAATCTCCTGACTTATCACTTACTAATGTATTTTCCCCCCAAACACACACACACAGGCTTTAATATTGATTGCGGATGTACAGTAGCTCTGCTGGGAAACAAGGCTGTATATAATGTATACTGTACTGTACTTTACTGTATGTACTGTATGTACTATGGAGGTGCATGGTTATTACATCAACGCTGAGTGAATTTAAAAGCTTAGTCTGCTGTTTAACAGTCGTCGTTTTCAACTCTCAGAACTTCTTTTTAAAATTATTTTTCATAAATAAAGTTTTAATGTGTGGCTCAGATTGAAGGAAGAACTTTATATAAAGCTGTATTTTGTACGTCTGTTATAATTCATTGTACTTTTAATGTGAAATTAAAATAAACTTAATCTGAATCTAAAGGTTTTAAATGGCTACAAAGACTTTTTTTTCACTGCAGCTCATTGAAACTTTGTCTGGAATTAATTTTAAATAATTTACATGTAACAGATGATAATAATGTTTATGAGGGGCATAAAAATGACAATTAATCCACTAATTTAATTATTTAACCTCATTATTTTTTTCCAGATGGCCCAGGTAGCTTTAGAAACACATTTAATTTATTCAAATATACTGCTAGTAACCAGATCAATAAGATGTATGCTCATGTTTATTTGCAAATTTTTCACTTTTTTGCACTACTTCTTAAAAAATATGACCATGTTTTGATTATGAAGAGAAAATGTAAAACTGATCAGAAGAGAAATTAAATTATTTGTAGTTTAATGTGAAGAATGGGGCCTATGTTATGAACTGATAAATTATATAATTACATATTATATATTTCCTGTATGTGTCTTTTTTTGTTGTTGTTCCCAGTGACTTCATGCTGAACGATGAAATAAACAGATTAATTAAGTTATTTACTGTGTTGCTTTGTGTCTTTCTTCTTCTTGTTTTACACTTTATATATTTATAACCATGAATATTCTACTTTAAATTTAGAGAAATATTGATGACAAGATCCTGGATTGAAAAAGATTTGAATAACAGCATCACGTGATAAAGGGGATTAAAACAGAGCTTGGAATAAGTTTGAAAATTATCTTTTATTTGAACTTTATTAAACAAAATACATTCCATATCAAACACACAGCGAAGGCATCGCATTCTGAAACACACACACAAACACAGAGAGAAGAGCTGTGCACGGTAAATAGTCCTTCTAACTGTCGGTACCAGTCAAACTTATATAAGTATTATAATATTTCTACAATCTGACAGAAACCTTTGGCTTTTTTATTCAGCGATGCCGTCCTGAGAGAAAATCCTTCTGATGAGACACAGACGAGAGGAAACGAGGAATGTGTGAACGGTTGCTGTTTGTTTACTGTCAACAAATCCAATAAAAAGACTAAAATTAAAATGATCTTAAGTCTGTTATATCTTATTTATCTGTGCGTCAGAGCTCTACTGTTGTCAGAAAGTATTAAAAACAACTGGTTGACAAGTTTATTTTGATTCAGTCCCACAAAAATCATCCTGTTGTCTGAAATACTCACAGGAGCACCAAACGTGTATTCATCCGCTGCTGAAAATAGTCCCAAACAAATGCTGTATTTACTCCTTTTTTAGTGACGTTTGCTAAAAACTACAGTGCCCAGCTGTTTGAGGATTTTTCTAACCATTATTTAAAAATAAAAAACATATATTTGTGACCCATTTTTAAACCATTACATCTTCAGAAGGAATCAGTGAGCCACAATCAGGGCAGGGGAAGTATCGAGAGGCGGACGAACACTGTGTTAGTGTTGGTTTTTTCATAGGTTTTGTTGACAGTAACAAAAAACCAGAAGCCTTATCTTTTAAATAGGCTTCAACCAAAAAAAGCACTGAAGAATAAAATAAATTGATATAATTAGATTTGATTTTAGATTCACGGTGCTCAGACAGGATTCATTCAGAGGCTGTTAGTGTGTAAACTGAACCCAGTCAGACACTCAAACGCATCGTCTCTATTTAATCTTTTGTTTGTGTTGTTGTGTGGAATATTTGAGCTTTATTGAGCAGTTTTGCTTCTTGGGATCAAACGCTGTTTCAGAAATATTCTACCCTGAACTTTTATAATGTTTTATATCATGTTTTTGCTGCGATAAATCCATCATCGAAGATAATATTTTTTTGGATTTGAAGGGCATTTAGATCCTCATATTGGGCTTTTAAAGGCAGATTCTTTTCTTTCTTTTTTTCATTGCCTAAAATGTGACTGTAAAGAAACAAAAAAGAGTCTGAAAGAAAATAAAAGGAGTATTTTCATGTGCAGAGGCGGCTTTGAAACAGTGGTTAGACCGTCATGAAAGGAGATAGAATTTACAGAAAATACAAATGAAAAGTTGAATAAATAAATAAATTGTGGGGAAAAAAGTAGTTTGAAGAGGAAAAGGAGGATGGACAGAACCTGGACGGATGAAAAAACTGGACCTTTCAAATCTTGCAGCAGAGACGGAGGCAGCAGGGCCGGTATCAGTGGAAGGAGAATCCAGATGCTGGGAGACCGCCGCACCACTGGCTGATGAACTTCAGGACGTCCTGACACTCTGGACTGTGAGTGGTCTGCAGAGGGAAGAAAAACACAAACAAGGATCGATCAAAAAACCAAAAAATCAGTTGATGACTTGACTAGGACACGTATTTTGATCACTGAATAATCATTTCAGTCGTTTTTCAAGCAAAAACAGGGAAAAAAGTCAGATATTTACAGATTTCAGCCTCTCAAAGAGAACATTGAGTATTTTGGGGTTTTAAATGAACAAAATAAGGTATTTAAAGTTGTTGGACGCTATAAAGGTGTATTTGTGTCATGGGAAACTCCTGTCGTCCATCTCTCTATCTGCTCTCACCTTTGTATGAGGAATTTGTTCCAGTCTTCTTTGTTCACCGCTTTGCCTCCGGACGAGAACTCGATCTTATTCCTCAGTACGGGGTAACCTGGAGGCAGGAGGATCGCAGAGTGAGAGGTGGACTATTCGTTCGTTAAACACAGACACAAACATATCACATATTTTACAGTTTTATCTTTATATTTTTTGTGTTATTTAATCATCGTGGTCAAATGGAAACCAGATGCAACAAAATGTCTGGTGTAGTTTTTGAGCGACAATAAAAGATGATTGAGTTTGAGTTGACATAGATTTAAATTTCTTTGTCTTCTCTTTATGTCTTTTACATAAACATGTTGATTATTGTGTGTTGCAAAGTGGATTATAATTATTAATGATTAATTAAAGCATGAACCTGAAGTTTCAGCCCAGTTGAAGAAAACACTGGCAGAGAGCACAAAGTGGACAGCATGGAGGAAGTTTGATAGAAGGTAAACAGCAACAACAACAAGATGTTTTCTACTTCATGGTGCTTGACAGTGTTTTTGTTCTTTCTTTCATATTTTTTTCATAAAATATATGATTAAAAGAATCTTTTTTTAAAATTTCTCCTGGTTTTTGCTGCAACAAACCAGTTTTTTGTTTTCCCTCTGATCTCTACTCAGTTTCTAATTTACCAGTTTGGGTGAGATCCTCAACAGATAAGTGTGTGTGTGTGTGTGTGTGTGTGTGTGTGTGTGTGTTACCGGAGAGGACGCAGGGCAGTGAGCGCAGGCCGGTGTTTGCGGCCACCAGCGAGGCTTCGTACGAGTTCCTCTCGTCCCGCGGCAGAACCTGCTCCAACCGATGGTCCATGGACACCATCAGCACCCAGTCACGGATCTGCTCCCGCTGGGCGTCCTGGATAGAAGATATCATCACGTAGTACATCAAATGATGGTCAGAGAGTTAATCTCCAATATCCAGACCCTACATCTCAGTGACGTTTAAAGACTTGCAGATTATCAGTGTTTCTTACAGTGACGCAAAGTTTGTTGGGAACTGGAACTTCAAACGGGATGTCTGTGTCGAGGAAGTCGGAGTGGTCCAGAGCGTCCAGAGTCCCCTCGTCAATGGCCTGAGGACAGAAATTAAAACACATTTCGTTCTTCAGATCACTAAAGTGACTCATTGTGGAAATTTTACCAGCTTTCCATCTGTAAACAAAACTAATTCATGGTCAAACAGTCGAATAAAACTGGGAAATAATCCTGATGTCCACAAATTACTGGTTTTGTATTCCTGGGACATATTATAAGGCAGCTACAGTTCTTTTCCAGCTTTTAAACACTGTGTAAATATGAAGCATTTAGATTTCTTCATGTCTACAGACGGGCTGTACACAGACACTCACATCACAAAGATCCAGGAAATGGTTGAGGAAGATAAAGGCCATGTTCTCCCAGCCGACAGCCTGCCACGATAAGAACAACAAACTATTATAACAACAATTAAAGTTACAATCAAGTCCAAAACTTCATGTATTGAGCCTCATGATGAACTGAAGAACAAAAACAACCAGTAAAAAGTAGAATTAGATGTTTGTATGTAGTTGTTAGAATTCCTGGAATATCTAATAATAATCTAATAATATGGAATATATCAAATCTACTGCTGTATTTGACATTATAACCTTGCCTAAAGTGGAGAAAACTGATGAGAAATCAGGCAGAAAGAACATTTTTAGGTCATGAACTTAATGCACTTAACACTAAAACTGAAGAAAACTTAAGTATAAACACTCATGAAATCTGATCTAAAGTGGAAAAGCTGCTCTGTCTCCTCGTCTCTGACGAGTGGACCCACCCTGCAGGCGAGACCAGCCTCGTAGAAAGCCTTGTCTGCAGGAACGAGCTCAGTGTGACGCAGCAGAGACACCGACAGCTTGGCAGCTACGCTGATCTAAAAATACAGGAACAAGGAGGAAGTTTGGTTTTAAAAATGAGTAAGAAAACAAGAAAAGAGTTCACCTGTCAGCACCGGCTCCGGAGCAAAAAGGAAAGAGTTGATGCTCCGATGTTAAAAAGTTTGTTCAGGGACAAACACATCTGCATTTCCAGTTCCTGATGATTGTATGAATCATCCTTAGATAAAACATGTTATAAATATCTAGCAGTCATATTTTGACGTGGTGGTGAGATGCATCATTCCCTGAAGTTTCTAAACACGCATGACAAGATGTACACAAAACGACAAATCGAACAAAAGAGTGATTGATCGCGGAGACTGAGCTGAAAAATCCTCAATCTCTGCAGGTAAAAGGTAAAAACTCTTGTGTTTCTGTGTTTGTCGTGTACCAGCTGCTCGACTCCTTTAGCGGCAGATCGCGTGGCGTAGTAGTGAGCGATTAGCAGCATCTGTTCAAAGTCCTCGTGAGCTGGAGAGTTGGCCTCGGCCGACTTGGACATGTTCTCACACTGAAATCACACAAAACAGGCGGTTAAAAAGAAGCAGAATTATATATTTTTTTTACTTCAGATCAAGTCTAAACATGATACAGTTTTTGTTGTGTTGTACCAGCTGCAGCAGGAAGTTGCGGAGGTCGGCCCACATGCGGTACGACTCTGGTCCATCGGTGTCAGGGAGGTTAATCAGGTCCAGGAACAGACGCTTGTAGATGTTAAAATTCTGAGAGTAAAAAAAACACATTAATCAGTCACATCTTCCATTGACACTTCCAGAGATGTAGCTTGAGAACAATCAGCTGAATGAGTGGAAGCAGTTTTCTGTGAGTAAAAGAGTTAAATTCTGTGTTTACCTGTGGGTTGGGTGGAGCTCCGTGCTGTACGTAGAGCTGCAGAGCCTTCGGAGCGTCCTCCTCCTTGATGAGGTGCGTCGCGTACAGAGCGACGTACTTATGGAGGATCTTAAAGTTCTGACAATCGATGGGAATGATGGAAGAATGAGTGACTTTCCCTGCACATACTCCCAAAACTGAGATGTTTAAATGTTGAAATACTTTGTCTGTTACCTGTTTGGATGCTGTGTCCAGACATTTCTCCCACTGGCCTCTTTCTGCGTACATGTCCAGAGCTGCCATGACGTCCACACCCACCAGCTGCACACATGAACACAGTTTCAGTTTTATAGAATAAACACAGCATGAAAAAAGATTCAAAGTGATGTTGTCATTGAACTGTACACAGAAAACTCTTGTGTTGTGCTATAATCTCCTCATATGAAACAATCAAAGGGATGAGTGAGACTGAGAATATGATAATACTTCATCAGAGATCTGGTGTGTAACTGTACTCACAGAGTCCACTTTGCCTTGATTCTTAAGATGCTCTTTGTACTTCTGGTCCACGTAGTCCTCATACCTGCCCAGGATCAGAGGGACAAGAGACTCCAGTTATTCTGGAAACAGTCCCTTGTATTTAGAGGGAATTATTTATGTTTGTTTAAGTAAGATGGTATCACAGTGGTATCCCTCTTCTTCTAGTGCATGTGCTCATGAAGAAAACAGCAGTGGCTCCAGCCCCCTCCTGACCCTCACAGCGACAATCTTTGACCTCACCACTGTTCTTCCGACAGTAACTATGGTATACTCAGGTGTAAGTGTGTGAGAGTGTGTGTGAGTGTGTGAGTGTGTGTAGAGTGTGTTTTCAACCTCGGCTCCAGCTCCTTGGCGACCCTCTTCGCCTTGTTCCACTCCTCACCCTCGATAAAGACGTCGATCGCCTCTTTGATCAGGTCCATGTTCAGGTAGAGCTCAGCAGCCTGTGAACATGATGAAAATCAGGTCAATTAAAAACAACTAGTTCTTCTTTGTGAGCAGCTTTTGTTTTTTGTGCTAAGGTGTGTGTGTGTGTGTGTGTGTTTTCTCTCACAGCGTTGTACTTCCTCAGGTGTGTGAGTCGTGGTCCGACCACCTGGATCACCTCCACTGCTCGGTCTCCACTCAGGAACTTGATGGACAATTCTGCCGCCTGGAAACAGACACACAAACACATTTCACATGTCAAACAACACACTTGTTTAGTCTCTGCCTTTTTCCACAAACAGGTTGTAAATATTATAAAGAATTTAAAAAGGAGTGTCTTATTTCCAGAAACAGAATTATGGGTAATATTATTAAATTCATCCCATTGTTAAGGGGCTAAAACATGTCAAGATAACTATGAACATAAAAAAATTTAAAATGTGCTTCACTTATCATCTCACAATATCAATACATTAACAATATAGAAAATAACAGACAAAACTGAGTCTGATAGTGAAAGCAGTTGAACATAAAAATATACATTTTTGAGCATATATATATTACAGCACCTGATAGATAGCAGCAGAATTAAAAAATAAAATCACACTTGCAGAACCAGATACTGAATAAAAATAAACAATATACGCATCAAAAAACTGCATTTAAATAAAAATGTAAATATGCAAGATATGCATTAAGAACCTGCACTTAATTAAAAATAAAAATGCACAATAAATACATCAGAAACAGCATTCATCAGAAATACAGTGTGCAATTTAAGAAAGGCAGAAATGTGCAAAATGGCAGTAGTGATATATTGTACAGTATGATATGAGTATATATAGATTAATTATGATATTATTGTAATATTAAAAAATTGAATCATTAAAATGTTTGTTTTGATTAATCTGATAATCATCTGGACTCTATTATTATCAAAAGAACAAGTTATGAAACGAGAAGGTGACGTCGTCCAACGTCTTGTTTTGTCTGATAAACCCAAATATTTAAAATCTAAAATAATAAAAAACACAGAGAAAAACAACAAATACTCGTATCTGAAAAGCTCGAAACAGAAAATGTTTGTGATGTTCTGTTTAATATTTTTCTGTCGATCAACTGATCATCAGCTCTTTGAAATTTAAATTAACTTTTAAAGCCAAAATAAAGTCACTGTTAGTTTTTATTGGTCAACACTTCACTCAGTATTATATTTAATTAGATGATGTGGAGGATGAGGATGTGAGTGCTGCAGAGCTGCTGTAGCTCTCAGGTGTTTCTCTGGAGGGAGCAGAGGTTAAGTGATTGCCTCTGTGCATCAACATACTGTTTCTTTCAGAACAAGTAATTGGAATAAAATCTAATGTGCACACTCAGGCTGCGTACAGGAAGAAAGCTATTGATTTCCTCGACCTTATGACCTTTACCTCGAACACCACAGAGAGACTGAACTGGAAAAAAAACAAAAAACCTATTGATCCGTGAGACCCCTTGACCTTTCCTTTAGCAACATGACCATTCAGATTTCAGATGATCTGATCTCCTCTGCACTTTAAGTCAATAACAAACAATATTTGCTGCGCAGCTTTATGCTCCCAGCAGAAGGAAATCTATTGATACCAGTGACACAGTGACCTCTCTCCTTCCTCTGCCATCAGGGGAAATGTTGGCCACCATTATACATCTATTCTGTCATCCGCCCACTGCAGCTCTGAATGTGAAAAGCAGCTAATTAGTGAAATCTGATCGTTTTTATGTTTCTGTTTTTAGTGCCCAGCCTGCGTGCTCCTCGCTTTGGCTACGGCAACAAAACACCTACAGCCATCGCACTCACAGACACTTCAGATCAGATGTAGCAACACTCCTGTCATTACACATTAACACATAAAGTAGCTCAGAAGGAGTTTTAGTACAGCAGCTGTGAAATGAATCATATTATTGGCTGAGGCTGTTTCGGGGGCTTCATGTCAGTATCTGCTTAACTGTCGTTCATTAGTGTTTTACAGTATTAAACAAGGCATTAAAGCACAGTGATGCTACACTGACTTGTAACAGGGAGGATGGAGTTTCTGTCATTCCTGAACGCCTGCTGTTGCTCTGTGTAACTCTGGTTTTTCAGGTACAATCTCTCTCTAACTGAGTGATAGTTAAACTGCTGGAATCAGATCCAGTGAGTTAAAGAGTAATGCTGAACCGTAGATCAGTTAAAAAGACTTAGAAGTCATTAAAAACCAGCGTTCATCTCTGATATTCAGCCAGGAAACTTTGAAAATTTGATGAATTCTAAATGGAGTTTGGTCTGTTTGATACAGCGACAGCACTTCCTGCTCAGAAAGTCTTTTCTGTGGATCTCTCTGATTCAGTCATGATTCATTACATGCTGTGAAACATGGCTTGATTAAAAAAGAGTTTTTGTGTTGATGAGTCTGAATTCGTTTGATCAGCCAATTAAGTTTCTAAAATTTGAAAAATGTCCTGTTTTGTTTGACCAACAGTCCAAAACTGAATAATGTGCAGTTCATATTGATATAAAACAGAAAAATGCAGGAAATCCTCACAGAGTAGAAGGTGGATTCAGAGAATACTTGGTAATTGTGTTTGAAAAGTAACTTAAAATATTTCTACTTGTGACCATTCATCACTGGCTGCATATGTCTGTTGGTAACGATTCATTACATGTTGTGAAACAGGGCTACTATTGTTAAAAAAAAGAGTTGTAACACATTATTTTAATTTTTGATCAGTCTGAATTTGTTTCACAGATAAATTAAGTTTGTAAAATGTGGAAAACAAGTCAAAAAATGTCAAAATAATGTCGCACCAACAGTCCAAAACCAAATAATGTGCAGTTAATTTTGATATAAAACAGAAAAAAGCAGGAAAGTGGATTGTGTGACGACGGCTCAGATTTATCCTGACCCTCAGGCTTAGAACCTACGTCTTAAATCAATAATCAGAATAGTTACTGGTTTATTTTCAGCCCAGAACAGGAGTAAAGGGAGCTGTATTTGTGCTAAACGGACGTGTTGTAAATATATTAAGACGGAGCTTCTACCTTCATCCAACACTTCTCCATCAGGGCCGTGTTGGCGTCGTCCTTCACCTTCAGGTAACACTCCACGGCCCGGGAGTATTCACCCGACTGCTCCCACTCCCTGGCCTGTTCCAGCAGACCCTCCACACCCCTGACACCACACACAAGCACAAACACACACAGTCACGTACAGAGATACAAAGACACTGATTTCACTGGAGGTTCGAGGGCTGTTTTAAAGCAGCACAGATTTCTGTCTTTGTCATTATCTTAAATTTCAGTGAGATTACAGTCACATGCACCTGTTAGCAAACTAAGATCTGATCACGGCTACGAGAAGCTGGAAGCTTTGCGCTTATCCAGTGCCTGAGCTGTAAACTCTGCAGGAATAACTCAGTGTTTTCTCACTTTAACCCCTTTTTTCCTCATTCGTTTCCATTGGTAACTTTTGATGTTTTCTCCCTGCAGGTCATTAAAGAGGGAGAAGCAATTGGGAGGAGGATAAGTGCCGCACGCTGCTGGTTTGCTGGGTAACGAGCTGTTCCTCGTTGGGAGTTTCAATTTGGGATAACACACGAGCCAGTGTTTTAAAAAAGCATCAAACTGACTCTTTGTGCATAGATTATTCTGGTGGGTGAGCAGGGAGAGGCTGTAAAATATTCAGAGTGGGTTTTTGTGGTTTCCCTCTGGCTTTTAACACAACAGGTCAACAAAATCTAAAACACACTCTTAAAACAATGTCTGATCAATAACTATAAATCATACTGACAAGGCTTTTTGCCATCTGCTGTGACCACAACAAGCTTCATTTAAGTTGGATAACATCACAGATAGATTGAATAACATTTTTCACAGCTCTCTGGACTAAAATAAAATAAATGATCTTTTATTTTTCTATCTCAATCTCACCGGATTCCCTTCTTGGAGGTCTCCCTCTCGTACTCCTCTTGGAGCATGGAGAGCTTGTTGGGGAGATACTCCTTACAAATTCGCATGGCGTCACTCCACATGTCTGCATCCTAACAAACACGACATAAACAGGATAAATAAAACAACAACTGACCATAAAGAGGATCATCCAGGTCTATAAACCAAATCAAACACCAGGGAAGGTGCAGTGTTCGATCAGATGAATCCCTTACGAAAAGTTTCGGTAAAATAAACTCTGTTCTTGTTGTTTCTAAAGCGGGTTTGGCTCTCGCAGTTACCTTGTAATATTTAACAGCCAGTTCAGGTCTCTGGGCTCGGAGCAGGAAGGCTTCAGCCTTCTGGAAGTCTTTCTGTTCAAAGCAGAACTTGGCTTGGCCGGCCAGAACCTCAGACACACTCTCTGGATCGTGGCCCTCAGCCACCCGCTGCGCGTTGGCCCAGTCCTTGTTGTGGACGTACCTGAAACAGTTCACACAAACACACACAAGCCTGAAAAACACAAAACTTAAAAATGTACTTTTTTTAGGGTGAGTTAGAATCCAAAGTCAGTTTCAAGACCCAGGAAAGAGACGTGGACTTGTAGCTCTCATCATAACTGACTCTGTATCACTGAGCTAAATGTGTTAGCATGGTCCCATCATCCTCAGTACTCACATGAACACAGCTTCTTTGGGTTTTCCTGCTTTGATGAACTCAACCTCTGCCTCAGAAAACTTTCCCTGGAGGATGAAACGGTGACAGAATTCAGGATTAGCAGAAAGTAAAAGTTCAGTGACTTCAGAGACATGTAGTTTTCCCTGTGGTTTTGCAGCAGGTATTCATGATTTGTGGAATTGAGGTAAAATAACCTCCACAGTACAGACAGCAGACAGGTGTGTGTCAGGGTGGTGGTGCATCTACCTCATCTTCCAGGTATATGGCGTGTTTGAGGTGGATCTCGGGAATCTTCTCCTTACATGACAGACGGGCCAAATCAAAGGCAAAGTCAAAGGAGCTGGAGACGAGAGGGAGAGCATGAGATTAACTCTGGTTTTACTTTACAATAACTTACAGTATGATTTATATACATCTGTAAATAAATATCTTATTAAAACCAGCACATATTCAGCTACTTTTACTTTCCTCCTCATATATTCAGCTCAGAAAATTCACAACAATTCACCCTCTTTTTTTAATGGGACTCACTGACAATCATGCCTGTGTCTTCTCAGCAAATTTTAGGAACCAAATACATCATGGAGGTTTATTCTTATTATTCGTTCCAGACAGTGCAACGAATAAAACCTCCTGGATGAGTTTCTAAATGTGTCAAATTAGACTTTCTAGATGTGTTTTAATGCAGCTCACAAGTTATCTGAGGCGAACTCGATGGCATATTCCAGGAGGCCGAACTTGTTGAGCAGCTTGACGGCCGCCTCTCCTCCCAGGCTCCTGGCCCACAGGTAGGCCACCTGCTTCTGGGCACCGGCACCTCCATGACTCTTTGCCACCTGTCAAACAAACACAAACACATATGTTTATATATACTGTTTATCACTATAGGGGTCATCCTGTGGTGTGGCTCCTTTACCACAGATAACCCCAGGGAGAAACAACTAATGGAGGCTATAAAGTTGCAGTGCACTCTGAGCCCAACATCTGTGCTCATAAACCACTCTGTAAACATCAATAATTTACTTTAAGTCTCCTCATTTCACATTTATAAGATGTATATGAACATTTAATAGATGGATCATAACGTACTATACTGTAGCTGTAACCAGCTGTAAGAACATTTAACTGTTTATTAATGCACAGTATTTGTAAACAATTACATCTTCTCCTATGACGACATATTTATATTATTACAACTGTGTTCTACTATATTTTCATTGTTTATTCGTTTTGGTGAGCTTCCACTCATAATTGTTATTTATAGTTGTTAACAAATTCATTAATAAATACTAATATCTGCTCATAGTTACATTACATGTTTAAATACTGCTTATAAATGCTATATAAGGAGATTTAAAGTTCTAAACTGTATAATAACTGTGCATCACACAGGTTAAAACTATCAAATGTTTAAGATAAGTTAAAAACAGTTTGGTCTTTTAATTTGACAATTAAAATTATATAAAATGTGGTATTTCATACTACTGCGGTGGCATAAGTTTTTGTTTTCTAATTACATCTAATTCATTTTTTGATGCTAGTGCTCAGGAGGGCGTTGAGAAATGTTTTTGTTTAATTATAGTCCTTCAAACTTTTACTTTCAACTTATAGGAATAAAAAACAACATGGAGCTGTGTCTCTAACCTCACTTTAATTTATGTGTTATGTATTATTTATTTGTAATAATAAGTAAGTAAGTCGGGAATAACTCTACCTGAGCTACAGTGTTATATAAGCAACACATCAGTGGTGTTATTTACTTCACCAACAACAAGTCAAAGGTAGATATACAGGGAGTGTAAGAGATGTGCGACAGCTACTAAAAACATTTGCTGTGTGGGTTTAATGCTTTAAAATATAATATTACAGTTCAGACATTTGGCAAACAAAAGTCTACATATCTGTGTGTTGGAAATGGGATTAACAGCGAGTGAGCCAATAAAACAAATGTGACTGTATGTACCCTGTATGC
Source organism: Lates japonicus (assembly GCA_033238685.1). Classification (NCBI taxonomy): domain Eukaryota; kingdom Metazoa; phylum Chordata; class Actinopteri; family Centropomidae; genus Lates; species Lates japonicus. Next base: position 49,826 of record BRZM01001891.1, read on the forward strand.
ATCCTCCCACATATCATTGACTCTGTACATGTGGACAGCAGCCTTCCACTCTTCAGCCTCCATGAAGTGGTACTCGGCCTCTGAGAACCTGGATTCAGCCTCCAACTCCTACATGAAACATTTACACCGTACACAGTCAACATAATATTAGCACATTAGCACACATTAGCACATAGCACATGAATGTAAGCACTATTTAGAGTTAGGATGGGATAATGGTGCTTTTTCAGCACTCTTCCTCTCAGTTTGTGACTCGGCAAAAAGAAAAACTGTTGACAAAAGAAAAAGCACTTAATGATGAAACTACTGAATTTCTCATGAATCATCTTTGCTGCAACTGTCTGAAGCTCAGAGACTTAAAGGATAACTCAGGGATTTTTGAATATGGGCCTTATTTTCCCGTTTTTGTGTAAATGATTGATAGGGACAAAAATCTTTGCAATCCAATTGTAACCCAATGGTCAACTGCCCACATCAAAGTACGTCCCACTAAAGTGCTCGTTTTTGCCACCGACAGGTTCAGATTGTTATTGTGTCTGACAACATTATGGATAGGATTCCAAAGAGATAAACCTTTTTTTTTATTAAAGAGTAAAATCCTTTTTGTTTAACCAGAAACAGCCGTTTTACCTCTCTGCTCAAAGCCACCAAACTCCACTGACAAAAACTATAATTTTACCTCGCAGAACATGGGAGTTACTAATCTACAGCTGCATCGATTAGTTAGTTAGTTAGTGTTATTGTGTGGTATTTTTTACTTAAGTAAAAGATCTGAATACTTCTTCCACCACTGAAAGTCACACAATAACACAAACAAACTAACAGATTGAAGCAGTGGTATTCCAGCAGCTCCTGTGTTCTGCTCTGTAAAATTACTCCTTTTATCAATGGAATCTGGTACTGAAATGTGGCAATGTTTCTGGTTAAAGAAAAAGGATTAAAAAAAACCTGGGAAAATGAGGCCTAGTTATCCTTTAACAATATCTGGACACAATTATGAATTGAATTAATAAAATTACATTAAAAGTGTGTTCGGTCTAATTGTGTGCGCATCAGAGAAATTTGTTTTAATTCACAGGCTTTAAAACTTCAGCATTCAGAGTGAAATTCTCAGTTAGGGACGTTTCTAATTATTGTTAGAGTTTAAAGCACTGCAGGGCAATTCTCACAAGATAATTGGACAACCACAAAACCGTGAACACACTGATTTGTCTACTGTTACATAAGAAACAGAGAATGGTCTTTGGATGTAGCCCTCATAACGAAATCCTGATGAAGTTGTACGGATGCCAGAACTGGAGCATTATCTGAGCTCATGAGAGCTTTTCAGATGAAGAAGCCTCATTCATCGCTGCCTGAATATCGCTGATGAAGATGCTGAGCCGTGACAACGGTCCTTCTGCTACTTTCCAACTGATCTCAGATGAGCTACAAGAGTTTGAAGATGCTGGGATTTGTTCTTTGTTTCGTCTACAAGTAATTAAACAGAGGAACAAAGTGGATGTAATTTAAATATGCAAATGACCACCACAATGCTGTTACATTTTGGGTTTTCCTTTTAAGTCTTGGCTTTGTTCCAGACCTCTTCAACACTTCCCACATCTCTGGTATTCAGTGACTCAGCAAGTCAACCACTTTAATGGTGCATGATGTAAGTTTTTGCTATTGCTACGTTAGCATTAACAGGTCCAGCCGTTGTTGTGTTACAAGACAAGAGGTTAGAATACGTCTTGTGGGCAGCTCTACTTCTTCATTCTTTGTTGGACTGAGGGCAAACTGGATGAAACAGTGACTCATTATTGCTGGGGCTAGCTGGTTAGCATGCTAACTTCAGTAGAAGAAAAGAAGTGATAGATCTAGGAGCAAAACATTGGCATTGCTTTCCACCGCTGGAGACACGTTTCTTCTAGACTGAGAAGTAAACAGCTGTTAATGCTAACGTTAGCTATGTAGCGATAACTTGCATATAACACCTTTAAAGATCACTACAAGTTTGGAGGACTTCGACACAGCTGCACAGCTCGTTGTAAGTCCACTAATAGATATAACAAGTCTTCAGTCAACATATTTCTTAGATTATGGTGATAAGAGATCCCTTGCTAGCATATTTCCAATATGCTTATTTCCTAATTCGGTGGGAAAATATTTCTGAAGTTTTATCTGAAGCTAATTAAAGGCTCCAGCAGTCTCAGTAGGCAAATCAAGGGGAGGGGGTCCTTCAAAGTTTCAGTCTTCCTACTGCAACTTCTATTACTATTCCTCTGCAGCTCAGCAAGGAAACACTGTCCAACAAATTTCATACTAAAAACACTATAGCCGCTTGATTCGTGTAGCTAACTTAGGTTTATCTCCAGCAAGAAAAACCTGTGTCAGTGTTTTTGTTTTCTATGTAACTGCTTCAAGTAATCGCTTCAGATGTTGCAGTACTGGTGTTTAGACTCTATCATCAGCCTGTTCCTGCTGTGTGATGTGTGCTGCACCTTGGCCAGGTGGAGGTGGGTCTCGGTCAGAAGGTCAGGGTGATGTTTGGCCACCAGGCGAATCACGTCGTCGAACATCCGGTTCTTCTTGTACATGGTGATGGCGAGAGGTCAGGCTGCTTCACTGTGGCAAACAGCCTACAATGCACACACACACACACACACACACACACACACAGTGAAGAGCTGTTTTTTTTAATGACGTGTGGGCGTCATGACATGAGACAGGACTTTATAAAGACTTGAGGTACCACCTTGCATTAGGAAATCAGTCTAGAAATAATGGAAAGTCAGACAGCCGAGTCAAAACAGAGGCTGAAATTACCACCTGTCACCTGTCAGATGCTGTTTCCATTATTTCTCTTGCTGTAACTGAGGTCAGAGATGACTCCAAGCATAGTCATGTTAGCTAGCCTCACTTCATTTTCATGGCTCCGGCAGCCAATGATGAAACAAATGACTATAAATACAGCAATCTGCATTTACCTCTCAGCCTCTTTGAACTTCCCGTCTCTCTCCAGCTCCTGAGCTCTGCTGATGTACAGAGCCATAACTTCCTCCTCTGTCATACACTTCACTGCCAACTGTAAAGAAAAACCACCAAATAACAACAGCAGCCTTCATTATTTCTTTGAATTACCCTTCTAAATAACACCTCATCAGTTTTACTTATTGTACTGACCTTATGAGCCTCCTCCCAGCGTCCTGCTGTAGTGTACATGTCTATGGCATCTTTAATGTGACCTCCTTTCACAAACAGTTGTTCTGCCACCTACAGCCCACAAACACAACATACAGTCAGAAAATCAAATCACTAAAATCAAATGTGAAATTTCGCAATCTTGGAATGCACGCAAAAAACTTGTTAACCTTGTGATATACAAACAGATAACAAATTACAGGAAAAACCTGGCTTAAGTCAGTGCATTATTTACAGAATCTAAAGAGGGTTCTAGGGGTCCTTTGCGAGGTCCTAGTGTTTTTAAAAAAGGGTTATAAGGGTCATTTAGGATGTTTTAGTGGTTGATGGGAAGGTTCTAGATGTCCTTAAGGTTGTTCTAGGGGTTGTTTAGAAGGTTTAAGAGGTCATTGAGGAGGGGGTGGAGGAGGTTGTACAGATGGTTTTAGGTTTATTAGTCATTAAGAAGGTTCTAGAGGTCCTTTACAATACTGTGATGGTCAGTGAGAAGATTTTTCGTGTAGTTTAGGAAGTTTTGGGGGTCAGTGACAAGGTTCTAGAGGTCCTTTTGATTCTTCAGGGGGAAGTTAGGAAGTTGTAGTGGCCACTGAGGAGGTTCTACAGTTCCTCCAGGATTTTCTAGGTGTAATTTGGAGGTTGTAGTGGCTGTTAAGGAGGTTATGGAAGTGCTTTAAGCAGAATGAGTCAGTGAGAGTTTTAGAAGTTTCAATGACAAGGTTCTTTAAGTTTCAATGACAAGGTTCTTTAAGTTCATAAGAAGGTTCAGGGGGATGTTAGAAGGTTGCAGTAACTGCTGAGGAGGTTCTACAGTTCCTCTAGGATTTTAAGGTTGTTTAAGAGGTTGTAGTTGTCCTTCAGGAGGTTTCCAGTGGGCTTTTTTTGGATTTTGGGGGTCCTCTCGGTAGCTTAACACCTATGGGAGTTTTTGCAGTGATGAGTTAGACAGCGTCCCCCAACACCATCAGCCAAAAAAACAAAAAAGGAATGTCCTGGTCCTGTGGAAGAACTCAGCTCATTCCTCCCCAGTTTAATACACTTTAAGAATTTATGACTGAAGATCACATTTTGGTTTCTTTTCCTTTATTTGTCCCCCATCTGCACAGAAACTGAGCTCAGGAACAGCTACCTGTACGAACAACAACATAAAGTGTAGGGTGATTTGTTGCCACAGTGTGTAACTGTTGAGAGGAGGAAGAAGGAAGCGTCACCTCTTCAATGTCAACAGATTTTTGCTGCATAAAGCCAAAAGGTATATTCAATTCAACCTGTAATAACACTGTCGTCAGTGGAACAGATGCATGTGCCGGTGGTTCGTCCGCTCTGATTAAAAAACGTTTAGTCATTGTTTTTGCTGGATAATTTTTTTCTATTGAAAACACAGGTATGAGCTTCCTTCATTGTTTTAGTTTAGCACTGAAATTTCACTTTCCTGCATCTTCCACAACTTTGGAGAGCAAAGAGCTTGTTATCTTAATTACTTTTTCTGTGAATATGCCCATGGAGCAAACAGACTGAAATAGCCTGCTATTTTCAGAGGCTGGCAGTCTGTGGAGGCTGTTTGGCTCAGCTGAGCTCATCAGAATAAGCAGAGCGCACTGCGCTTCGCCACTATCATCTCTCTTCCTTTTTCCTATTCTTTGTATTTATACCAGATTTCTCTCCTTCTCTTCCTCATTTCAACACATCCTGTATTTTTGGTAGTTAGGCAACTATTAAAACGACTGTCACAGCCGTCCAACTTGTCATTATTGCCAAAGCACCCTTGAGCAAACAGCCCACGCTGCTCCACAGAGACGGCACTAAAGTTGATCCTGAGCTCTGACTCTCTGTAATAATGTGTATGTGTGTACAGGGTTTTGTGTGTATATGTGAGTCATGGGTGACTGTATATATATATCCCTGAGAGGTGTGCAGAAATTAATTGCCAGTGGCAAAATGTCACTGCCTACTTTATCCCTCTGGCTGTCTCCATTGCGCTGTCCTGTGTGGCACTGTGTGCAAAACTAGCCTCATGTGTTAACCGAACCACAAAACCAAATGTACCAGTGTTTATGCTGGCATATACAGAACAGTAGTTTTATGAGGTAAGTATATAATGTAAGTCAAAATGAACATCAGAGAGCCAATTAAGGAAACGTCACCAAAGAGCAACATTATCATTCATTTAGAGTCTTGTTTCTGGTCACCTGATAAATATAAATCTAAGTTTTACTTTCCATTTAGCTGAGTCTTTGGTCTGCACCTTACACATAAAAAAATATGTTACTCTTCAGCTGCTGAATGCTACACTAATGTATGCTCACCACCTGGTCTCTAACTGCGTCTGTCTGTCGGTTTATCTGAGCTTTTTCTCTGAAACCACTGATGGATATGTGGCTGATGAGTGGTGAGACTGAACCAGAGCAGAAAGGTTGTGGACTTGACGACTAAACAATGAGCTGAAAGATGCTAAAATCCTCTGTAGAGCTGAGAGAAAACTGCAGAGTCATGTGATAATGATCATCATTCTCTGTGAGCTCATGGCTTGTTAACATAAAGATAGATTTGTGCAGCTTTTCCAATGAAGGATTCTGAATCTTCCTTCTCTTGTTGTCCTCCACAAGCTAGCCAAACAACACCACACTCAGTGGAAAATAAGAATGAGCCAAACAAAAATCAATCACCTGGTGCAACTGTGGCCAACACTTACATCAGCTGATGTGTTAAACTACCACAGGTAAGAGACCAGAAATATCTGGTGCACAGATTCCTGTTCTTGGTGAGCAGAAAAACACAGTTTTCTGGAAATATGTTTTTATAAATTGGAGTTATATTAAGCTGTTATCAAAGGGACTCCAGAGCTGGAAAGTAACTAAGTATATTTACTTAAATACGATCCTTCAGACACTTTTGAGTCCCCTGTACGTTCCTTGAGCAACTCCATTTTCTGTTACTTTATTCTTCTACTCCACTACAATTCAGAGGCAAATATTGTACTTTGTATTCCACAACTTAAGTTACTTTACAGATTCAGATTAATAACACCAAACAAATTAGTTAACATAAAAATCCTGGTGTATTATTATAAGTTAAGACTTAATTGATCTTTAGGGAGAAACTCACAGGCTTCCCAACCCTATATTAAAATCAGCTCTAGGTGCAACAGTAAAGTAATGAACACATCAACCAACATGCCACCAATAATTATGATCCAATAATATCATATATATATATATTACTCTGAAATGGGTCATTCTGCACAATGAGTAAATTTACTTTTGGCATTTCAGGTACATTTTAAGGCTGTACTTTTGTGCTTTTACTTTATGTACTTTACTTAAATAAAACTTTTACTTGTAACAGAGTATTTCTACACTGTAGTACTGCTACTTTTGATGAAGTAACTGATCTAGATAGGACTTCCACCACTGGCTGCCCTCCCCTCTCACCTCATAGTCCTGCATGGAGGCGTAGTACTGAGCTATCTTCACGTAGTATTTCCCTGCTGACGAATCCTCCTGTAACTCCAGGATGTGGACGGCTTTCTTCCACTGACGAGCTGCGATGGCTGCCTCGATGGCTTTCAGGGAGCAGCTAAATAGAAAACACCACATACATTTCACTTCACTTGTGTATGAGTGAGTAAATGTTCATGCTATATCTCTTGAACTGTGGATTATATGTTGTGTAGGTGACAACAACAAAATGGACAGACAGCACTTTGGTTGAGGTTAAAGTTATACTCAGTAATTTAAGATTAAAGTAAAGATTAAAACTTTACTGGCAGCAGAAATTATCAGCTGCAGTATTTTTAATTTGTGTCTATGGAGAGTTTTAGCTTCCCACAGTCAATATTCATTTTCAGAGGATTTTTTAAACTTGGAGAGAATAAAAATCTGGCTGCTGATTACCTGTCTTTATTTGGTATTTTTTGGGCATTACTAAAGCCACATTTAAAGATGTCTCTTCTCATCTCTCTTTCATGGTCCTGGTGATGATTTAAAGAATTGTTGGCCATCTCTGTTGGATTGTTTTTTTTTTTTTTATGTGTTATCTTTCCTCCTCTCCATCTGTCCATATCTTTGTCTCTTCAGTCCTCTCTCTCTCTCTCTCTCTCTCTCTCCATCCCTCCTCTACACCACGTACCCGGCTTCAATGAAGTGGTTGATGGCGGCGTCCATCTGTTTCTGCTGGACGAGGTAGTCCCCCCAGGCCTCCTCCAGTTTCACCACCTCGGCAGGGAAGGCGAGACGAGCCAGCTCCACCGCTACAGGAAGCAGGAAGGAGAAACTTTATATCCAAACATATAAAAATAATATGTCTGCCATTTAGTATACTACCTACACTCAACTCAACAACATCCAGCTGTTGTCTTATCTCTTTTTGCCTGAGATAAGATGCATATTTGATACTTTTAGGGCAGGGAATCCATGATATATCTAATTCCTCTGTGTCGTTAAACTCCAGAAACCACTAAAACAAACCAGTGACCTCCTCCTGGGCTCAGGAGGTGGAGCAGGTTGCCCACTAATCGGAAGGTCAGTGCTTCAATCCCCAGCTCCACCAGTCTGTATGCTGAAGTGTCCTTGGCCAAGATACTGAACCACAGATTGCTCCTAATGGAGTACTGTGGGTGTGTGGGTGTGTTAGAGCGCTGTATGAATGTGTGTGTGTGAAAGCATGAATGTGACCCGTAGTGTAAAGTGCTTTGAGTGGTCGATGTGACTGGGAAAGCACGGTACACACACATATTGTAGTTTATTTTGACTCCTGCTGGAGCTGAAAATACCCTCCAACAGATACACAGATTACACCACTTTCAGTAATGTTTGCTAAAAACTACAGTAGCCAGTTGATTTATGGAGTTATTGAGCCTTTAAAAAAGAAAACTATATGTTTTTTAAACTTTAAAGGATTTACATCTGCAACAAACAAACAAAGCTTTGACCAAATGGAGTAAAACTCTTGGTTTTTTTTCACAAGAATTGATTGTTGACAACAACGGAAATATATAATAACACCAGCTCTACTGTTTAAAAATACCCCCTGAAAACAGGTGTATACACGCTACAGAGCTGCTGATTTACCTTTCCTGAAGGCACCTCCTTTGCAGTAGCACTCCAACGCTCTCTGGTTGTTCCTGATCTTCTCATACAGATCTCCTGCCTGCTCAGAGGAGACAAAAACAGACATCTTGGCTACTGCAAGTTAAAAAAATCACTCATAACCTGCATCTATATCAACCTTCATACATCGAAAATTTAATGAAACCCTACACCAGCAGGGATACAGCAACAAATTTTTACTCTGAGGTTTTGTTCTCTCTTTCCAAGCCTTGTTCTCACCTGTTACATAAACACAGATGGCTATAAAAAAAAGAGAATTGAGTTCTCAGAGACAAACAGCTACAGAAAAAGACACAGAGAAATAGCAGACAGATGGAGAGGGACAGAGTGCAAAACTGAAAAAAACTAAGAAAACTGTTGTTCCTCTATTGATACCTCTCCTCTCCTGGCATCTGTTAGGAGAGGGGAGGAAGATGAGCCGAGGTGGGAAGACAGAGGTAAAAAAGTAAGAACAGAAGAGGAGAAAGAATAAATTTTATATAAATCTCTGCTAGTTAAAGACAGAGAGTTATGTAGAGTCCACTCACCCTCTCATAAAACTCTCCCTTGATGAGACTGGAGGCGATGCGACTGACAGTGTCACTGTTGTTGGTGATCTCTGGCCGGCTGATGGCCAGGCGGGCAGCTTTAGCTGGGAGCCCGGCCTTCAGGTAGAGGTTGATGGCACCCTGGAAGTCTCCCTCGTTCTCTTTCACCTCACCGGCCTTCTCGTCCTGACCCGTCTCCGTCAACCACTGGTAATAATTCCCACGCAGGCTGTCCAGCTCTGGGTGACCCTGCAGAGTGGAGTTGTTTTAAGTTAGATATAGGTTCAAATCTAAAGCTGTAAGTCATTCCAGTCATTTATTTAGCAAAAATTACAAACATTTGAAAACGCTGCAGTGTGCGATGCTGAAAAGTGTGAGTAGAGTCAGTTCATTATTACCTTGGCTTCAGCCACAGCAACGCAGTCGTCCCACATGTGGAGCTCCTGGTACATCTCTATGGCTTCATCAATGGCATTCTGCAGTGAAACAGAAAAATATCTCAGTTAATCCTGAAGAAATGTTATAATTATAACCACAGTTTTAGCTTGTTTACATAGTAAAACTTGTCCAGTGTGATATTGATCAACCTGGTGCTACTGATGCTGCAGACTGTCCGACCAATCACAAGCATGCTCACATTAACTGGTCAATCTACAGTAAATCTCTCAGATCTCTTTGATCTAGTAAACAGATAAACAAACTGGAAGATAATTGTATTTTAATTTCAAATAAAACGTTCATTGCTTTTTGATTCTCAGTAGCTGAAATGCTACTGAACACAGCTTAGTAAGTGTTCGGATGTTTGATTTGTTATAAAATCTGAGCTGACAGTGACGTCCATATGTTGAATAAAATCTGAGAAGACTGATTTTTTTTTTACATGATGTAAAACAGGGTGTGTGTCACTGACCTGCTCCATGTAGTGCATCTCAGCCAGTTTAAAGTTCTTATCCAACATGGCCACACGGGCTTGGACTTGGTAAAACGCTGTCCCATCTCCTCCCTAAACAGAAGAGACACACAGATTAAAACATAAACATACAAAACACTGAGCTGTCATTTTGTTCTGTGCAACAACAGATTGTAGTTTATTGCAAAAACATAAACGTTTTACAGCATCTGAAGCTGTGTTTGTGCATTTTCAGTACAGATAATAGATAAAATGATCAGAGTTGGAGTTTGTATACAGAGATCAATACAAGTGACTAATTTCTTTCTGTAAACTGTAAAGCAATCGCTGAAATTCAACTAAAATGAATTTCATTAATATTGATTTTCCATTTCTGCCATGAGAGGCATAAATCTTTAAAACAAATAATGAATTATTCAGAATCTGCTGCATGAAAATGGTCAAATTTAAAGCAATTGAATCAGTGGAGAATGTTATTAATCAGTATCACTCTAAACTCTTTTGGTCTCTTGTATTTAGTCAGTGTGGAGATGTCAGGATGTGACTGTGCTGATCTGAAACGCACCATTTCATCGGACACTTTGTCGGCAATCTGGTTCGTTTGGTGGAGGAAACGAACTGTCGAGACGTCACCGAGTGCAGCAAAACACCTATAAAACAACAGAGAAAGGAAAACAGAGAGAGAGAGAGAGAGAGAGTGAGCAATTAAAGAGGAGAGAAAGAGGAAAGAGTGAAGGACACATTCATTGCAGTGAAGGTTGAAGGTAATACTGGTCGGTCAAAGCTCTGGAAAACCGTTCACTTAATGAACTGAGATAAATTAGAGCTTTTGTCTAATTAGCCTTTAGATACGCTGCAGTCTGAGGGGCTGAGAAAAGAAAAGGCACATCTTAGCGTTTGGCCACTTTATTACCAACTCTCTCTGAACAGTTGCATCAGATTAATGAACAAGTCATGAAAGAAAAAAAGTTAAGGAGAAAAAAAAACTCCCTCTGTCTGACTCTTTTTCTCGCTTCCCGCCCTCATTAACATCACTTCCCCTCCCTCATTAACATTACCCACTCCAGACAAAACCATTTCTTTCCCCGATTTCATGATTTATGCAAATCAAGCTGATGCCTAACGAACAGAGTATGCATTATTAATGACACAGAATTCAAATTTGAAAAGTTTCTCAAAACAGAGAGAAATGAAGATGGAGAGAGGGAGAGAAAATGCTTATGATAGAAAATTTTAAAACACTGTCTTTGATGA
>BRZM01001892.1:0-25160 GCA_033238685.1 Lates japonicus
ATTGTTGTTATATCTGTCTCGCATTATTTGTTTCATCAGTTGTCTGTGTCTTATCCTGAAGGCTTGATCATGAGCATAACGCTGAGTGACATAAGATCGCTGCCTCTGCCTGAATTCTGCATTCTCTCTGTATCCTCTGGTGAAATACTGATTTTATTTAATATATATAAGATAAGATTTCTTTTTGGCTCTATATGATTCATTGGAAGAATACTTTTCCTTCTCTTTTCTTTTTTGGTTTTCTTTTCTTTTTGGTGCTTTCTCTGAGATCATTAGTCTCCTCAGAAATTGTCTCCTTTCATTTTTACTAAGTTTTACCAGTTTAGAGGAGAGGTCATGTGAGACTTTATCAGACAGATCACTGGCAGCAGGTTTTATCAGTGGAACAGTTGAGAGTGATTCTTTGTGAGGAGCATCATGTGCTGTGACAGAATTAAAGCTGAACTGGCTCAATGGTTGTGGTTCAGTTTCCATATCAGTACATACTTCATGTGACATGTCATCAGAGAGGTCAGTGACCACAGTGTTTGTCTTTGGAGCATCAACCACAACAGGACTGGGAGTTGTAGTCTGAGTGTCTGGCATCACTTCACTCTGATTGGCTGTGTTCTCACTGTGAAACTCCACAGGCTTCAGCTCACAGTTACAGGTGGACTGTGTACCAAAGCTCTTGTGACACATTCTGATCCTGTCAATCATGTCACTGAGACGTGTGAATGTCACCATGACAGCTTTACCAGCAAACAGTGACGGCAAACATCCTCTCCTCTGGGGTGTGGGTCAAAGAAACTGTACCTGCCTGATCTGGTTCTGAACACTGCGATACACAACCCTGTCATCAACAGCAAGGCATACTGCACATCTGACAGCAGACAGCTCAGTCCAGCCTCCAGGTCCAGAAAACTGTCCACAGCTCCAGGTAAAGGATCTCCTAATGTGCCGTACCGGGAAAGTAGTGTTTTGTCAGCATGAAACACGTGTCTGTGTGCTGGGACTAAATCTGGGAGCTCATCAGTGGTGAGGTGAGCGTGCTGAGGAAACATCTGTCTCGCCTGTTTATACAACACGTTACCTTTATCCAAAACACGGTCAAGGTCTGTGCTGGTGATGAAGGAATGCTAGAAAGGTGAGAGAGTTACAGGTACACTGCTGGTTTCTGTATCTGCCGTATTTAATAGAAGCCTGGCTGCAGGACGCTCTGACACGTTTTTCACCAGGCTGATCTCCCACGTTCACACTGTCTGTATGAGGAGGTCCTGCTACACATGAAGCATCTCTCTGACGCTGTGTCTGTACCATGTCAGCATAAGATGGTTTCCTTGAAACAACTGTGCTTCACCTGGTGCATCTGAACAGACTCTGCTACACACAGAGTTTCACTGTGACGTCCTCTCTTCACAACGTCAGCGTACGATACCTGTGGTACACACACTGCATCACGTTGACCTGCCTGGTTTACAGCTTCAGCAGGAGACACCACAGACTCTCTCACCAAGTCTCTGCTCTGAGGACCAGGACCTTCTGCTTGTTCACATGGTGCTGCACACTGAGACTCCCTCTGCTGCTGCCACTGTAGCTTTGTAGCTTGAGACCTTTTACTCTTCCTCGGCATCGTTGTTGTTCTCCAAAACCAGTTATCACTCTTGTATATATATTTACACAAACCAGACACTAACACAGTTCTATTAGGGCCTTTGTTTCAAGGTTTAGACCAATGAAGACAAAAGATAAATAAATTCCCACTGTATTTATGTGAATATTTCACTTCACACCAGAGAATAATAAATAACTTTTGATCAAATTGGTTTCAAAATGACTGTTGAGATTAAATTATAAACACTCACAGTATGGACTGTAAGACAGATAAACCTCTGTATAAAAGTTATGTTGATACTCTGAAGACTGTTGACTTTGTAGATTTCAGTTACAGTAGGTCTCTAATTATATAGACAATGCACAGATATAGATTATAGAAATGACTGTAACAAATGTTATTTTTAAAAGAAGCTCTTTCAAATCTGTGGATGATATATTCAATTTAAACACTTGAGTTTTAGGTTGACACACTAAATAAGATTAATTATATAATATATATAATTCCAATACTTTTTATAATTTAAGATCCCAATTAAACATAAAATTCAATAAAGCTTTTCAAAATGTAATAATCCAAAACACTTGGAACTTCTGAATTAAGACTGAAGAAAATGTTCCTAGATTTCAATATCTCTCAATTTGTAACCACTTACTAAATCAGTATTTACAATGTAAGATCAAAATGTTCTTTAGGGCTCACACAGTAAAGATTAGTTTATGTTAATGTTATTAAGATGTAAATATTTCATTTTACACCAGGGAACAATTTACAATTGAAATATTTTGTGTGCTCCAATAGACAACTACAGTCAGTTACAGTTCTTACTGATCCTCCACTGTTTTTAGACTTACCAGCAGAAAATAATTGAATGCTCTGACTCAAAATGAATTCTCTTCTCTAAATCCTCTCTTATAAATGACAGTTAATATTCAAAATCAGAAACACAGTGTGGTAGTGTGGTGTGAGACGAGTGCTTGCATACACTTGCATACACTGAATATTTAAAAAAATGTAGGTGTGTACAAATATTTGCAGTCAACACAAACCTGTGTACAAACCTCTGAACAGCAGTCCAGAATGAATCAACAGGAACAGACTGAGGTCTAGATACAGTGCTCTGATATTAATGTCTTCCAGGGGGGTCCAGTTGCCTGTGCTGGGGCCCCGGGGTTGGGTCTGGGGGCCGGGAGCTCCGGGAGGGGCCCCGGGGAGCGGCCTCCTCCTGGGGTGCCCCTCCCCTCCAGAGACTAAGCGTGAGCACAGGGGAGAAGGGGAGCATACCATCGCTCGGAAGGGAAGAAGTGAAAATCTCCCCTTCTCCCCTGTGCTCTCTCCAGAGACTAAGCGTGAGCACAGGGGAGAAGGGGAGCATACCATCGCTCAGAAGGGAAGAAGTGGTAATCCCCCTTCTCCTGTGCACCCTCCCGCACCCCGGGTTTACAGAAAAGTTTCCGCACGATTTCAGAAACCCAGTTTTTGGAAACACAGGCCTCCAGAGCTGAGCCCCGGGCATGCCCGGGGATTGTTGCCCGCCCCGAGTGAAGCTCAGAACGGTCTCCTGTTGCCCGGTTGTCCCCTCCAAACTGCGGTTCTCTGCCCGACCGATTGGCATCCGTGGCTCGCCATCGGAGGCCCCCGCCGGCTCATGTGTTCGCGGATGGTTCCTCCACAGCCGGCCGGCCTCCATGTCCCCGTGGGTCCTGCGCGGGCGCTGTAGCAGGGTGCCCCCATGCCCGGGGCCCCGCCCCACGCATCTCCCCGGTTCGAACGATCTGTAGCGAGACCGAGACGCCTGCCTGCCTCAGTTGCCCACGACGGAGCCCGGGCGCTGTCGCGGTTGGTGAAGTGCATAACCACCGCTGAGCGCGCCGCCCGAGAACACAGTGTTTTCAAAAGCAGCCTCTCAAGCGAGAGAAGGGGGGTCTCACCCCCAGCGAATAATGCTTCTGCCCTCCGCTGGGATCCGCCCGGGTGGGCCTCCCCGGGAGGCTCCTCCCTGACTGACCGCAGAGCACGGAGATGGGCGGGCGTCGCGCCGCCCGTGCCTGCCCGCACCTGAGGGGCTACCTGGTTGATCCTGCCAGTAGCATATGCTTGTCTCAAAGATTGCCATGCAAGTCTAAGTACACGGCCGTACAGTGAAACTGCTAATGGCTCATTAAATCAGTTATGGTTCCTTTGATCGCCTCATGTTACTTGGATAACTGTACCCAGAGCTAATACATGCCAACGAGCGCTGACCTCCGGGAATGCGGCATTTATCAGACCCAAAACCCATGAGGGGTGCCTCTCGCGCCCCCGGCCGCCGGTGACTCTAGATAACCTCGAGCCGATCGCTGGCCTCGTGGCGGCGACGTCTCATTCAATGTCTGCCCATCAACTTCATGGTACTTTCTGTGCCTACCATGGTGACCACGGGTAACGTAAATCAGGGTTCGACATTCCGGAGAGGAGCCTGAGAAACTGCCAACACATCCACAGCTACCCCACTGATGAGGTGTGATGGCAGCCTACCCCTGGTATAGGGGGAGCATACTGCTATTGGTGTGGTGCAGATCCTGGAGTGAACCTCCATGTACTATTACTCAACGTTGAAGGCCTTGATCAACGGTGTCCCCAAGCCTCGCAAGGGTGACCCATCGACCTCATAGGCTTGCCTTACTGTGGTTGGTCAGACTGAGAACAAGGCACGGTTTACAACCTCAAGGCTGTTTGGCCTCCGCCTGCCCTCTCTGCTGGACCGTGGTTCGGGTTCCTCTGGGCGGGGTTCGGTCTGTGGTACTGTGTGCCGCAGTTGGGGTTCCTCGTATGGGGGTCTGGTCCGCGTGCATGGGTGGAGAGTAGAATAGGATGGCTGCGGGTCGTCCATTCCTGCTGCCAGCCCGGTCATGGCACTTGCTTGGTGTTGCTTACGAACCCAGGTCGCTGTCCCGACTCAGCCAGGTGGTATCGAATTAAGTCCCCAAGACTGGCCCCATGGCACGCCTAGCCATGAAGGGTCGGCCTGTTGTAATCAGCCCTGAGCCGGTGTCAGTTGGAGTTGGTGTTGAGGTTGGGCCGCCCAGTCGGTGGCCGCCGCCTCACTGCCCCTCCGTCGTTGCCCGGATGTACCCAGGCCTGGCGTGGTGGTCCCAGCTGGTGGCCTACTGGTGTCAGTCCGGGAGTTGTCTGTGCGCCGTGTTGGGCTGTGCTGGTGGTGAGATGGGGGTTGGGGTTTGTGCAGGTAGTAGTCTGCTGGGCTTGTCTGTTCTTCCCATGTGGTACACCAAATCCACGGTGCTTGCCTGATCTCATCCAGATTCGACCTTGTTGCTGACTGACACCTCAAACGGTGCTACATCCTGTTCGATCAGTCTTGCCTGATCTGGGGTCAGATGCATATGTGACCCCTCACGATTAGTGTTCTGTTGACCTCTACGGAAGCCCGGAGTTTGATATAGGTTAGGGTGCAAGACCCACCATCCTGAACAGCATCACATACAACCAGAGAATCAGAGAGAACCAACTGTTGTGTAGGCTCGGTGTGGACCCACTCACCACAACACATTATGGATAAAACCTAGTAGGCCGGAAGGTGCTGCTTGGTGCTAGAAAACGCCCCAGCTGGAGGACGTGAGAACCAGCAGACCCATCGGGAGGTTGCCTGGTCAGGAGGTGGTCCCCGAGGGGGCCAAATTCCTGGCACACCCAGAGGTCAAGATAGCTTGGCCAGGGTGAAGAGGCTTTTCACCCCCAACAAAGAGAAGCCGGCATGATGTTCCTGAGCCATCAAGACCTGGAGACAGAACATGTTCACAGACTCCCAAGATGGTCAAGGCTGGCCTCCGGGTTCCGGTTAGTCAGAGCTGCAGGCTATGTGACGTGGAGTTAGTCACCAGAGAGGCTCGGGTCCCACCTCATTAGGAACACACAGACCGTGGAAAGGTTCTACCTATGCAACAGGTGCATGGGCACCTTGCTCATTCAAGCATCCGCAGGATTCGCTATGTGTCCCTAAATGTACCCCTGCTGCCAAACAACAACAACTACTGGACCGAGGAGGGCACTATCGGTGATCTCTGCAACGCGTGTTCTCTTCCAGTAGTTACTCCACCCATAGGTCTCTCTCATTGAAAAGCAGCTAGTCGATTCTCGACTAAGACACCCAGACAACTTTAGGAGAAATGACTATTCGGCCGGCGCCAGAACAACGGTGGTAAAGTCCCCCACCAACCAAGACACCAACCGAGACTTCAGGAATTGAATGGAGTTGTTAATTTCCCAACTCCTGGTCGCAGTGCTGAAGGAACTTTGAAGCACAACTGGCCGGGTATGGGATGAGGGTCTTGACTTCTACACAGTAGCGTGGAAGAGAAATCAACCGCTACGTGAGGAAAGTCATCAGGCTGCTCCGTGACAGACACCAAAAGTCTTGGGCGGTAGGACAAAGAGGTGTTCCTCAAATTCTAGACGCTCAAACGGAACAAGAGGTTCCAGTTTAAGATCTTGCAGACGAGGTATTAGAAGAACAGAGCCGCCTTGCTGGGTGGTGGATCCGGACAGTAGGGAGAAGTCGAATGTAGGATCGAAAGGGTGGTGGTGGCTAACTACAGAAAGATCTGGAGGCTGGTGACAGCTTCAAGGGGGCCTTGGAGGATTTGGCTGTGGATGCTACCTGCAGACAATCTCGCTTCTCTGCAACCCCATCTCGCAAAGGAGGCACTAAGGGCGGTTCGGAGGATGGATAGGATGGGTGCGCTTAGGCCGGACGGTGTTAGGAGGAAATGATCTCCGTTGGGATAAGAAGGCAGCAAGCTACGAACCTTTTCAATGCCATCTCCATGATACTTCCAGTTGTCTTAAGAGGAGCAGAACGACTTCTCATCCCGAATCTAGTGAGATCCCGCCGCTTGGTGACTTGAGTCATCGATGCCACCTATAACGCATCGTGTCTAGTGGACCCTGAGAGCGCCTTCTGGTATCCTGGCCCGAGACTAAGGAGGCTCAAGGTCCTGTACACACCGACAGAGGGGGTTCATTGAACTCTGGTGCTCTGAGAACCTCTTGTTGATGGACGGATTGTTGCGTATGGCCAAGAAAGAGATCAGACCACATGGTGTTTTTGTCAACTTTGACAAAGCCTTTGATTCAGTCTCCCCACAAACACATTGTTAAGCAGTTATCAAGGAAAGGTAACACGAGTGGATGAGGAGGTTTCATCCAAGACGCTTATAATGTATAAAAAAATTATGGTGAGAATGAAGCATGGTGATACTGACAGAACCATACATTAGTGCAGGAGGAAACAAGGTGACCCCCTTGTCTCCCCCTCCTGTTCAATCTGGCAACAACTCTACTGTATATGTTGGAAAGGAAGGGCTGGGTTTCCAAAGTAGGAGTCCAGAGCTCTCACAGCACTTGCTCGCAGACCACCTGGTACTGCTCAGTGATTCTCGAAAAGGAATGGAGCGAACTCCGCAGATCCTGGAAACTTTCAGGTCTGACGGACTGAAGGTGAACCGAGCAAATGCCATGGTTTTATGCCAGACAAGGGCTGAAGACGGCACAATCGAAAGATCAGAGAATGGCAATCATGGTACGCCTAACACACATGGTGCTCTGACATGAGGCAGTGGCTTACCTAAGGCCCAGATAAGCCCCAAGCTAAAGGTATCTTGACGCCACTGCTAAGAGCCTTGGTGAAGGAAATGGTTGAGCTGGATAGTGTAGTAAGAAGCCAACAGCTATGTGATGTGCAAAAGTTATATGCCTCTAAAAGAGAGAATGTTGCAGCTAATAATTTTTAAAGGAATTAATGTGATGAAATGTTATTATTGTTTACTGTATGATTCAAAGTGATCTTATAGAAAACGTGATAAATGTCACTGTAGGAGAGTAGATGTTAGTGTTCACAGCATATACGCATATATAATGCATACTTTGTATAATCCATATTAAAGTGTGGAAAAGTTGGCATAATTTTAAAATGATGCAAGGAAGAGTTAAGAAATAATGGTGTAAAAGGAAAAGATAACTTAGTTTTAAAAAAATACAATCAGGACAGGCCAAAATATAATGGTGTATAACAGAGTGAACAGGTCAGATGAGTGACAGGGCCAGCTTTGACTCTGACCCAGCAAGCTAAACTTGGCAAGAGAAGAATCCAGGTGCATACTAGGAGATATTGGCATATGACAAATAAGTTGATAGTGTATTTTAACAGAGGGGACCAAGGATGACAGTTAGACTAACCAATGTTTTAATGGTGTAAATTTGATAAACCAATAAATGACCTAAGAGGCGTGGAAAGTTTCAGCCAAACTGTATATAAAGAGGACAGAGCCAGTACATCTTTGGAGCTCTTCAGGTGTATCTTGTGTGCACTTTGAACTGTTCCCCGGTTTTTGGTTTTACAAATAAACTTGCTGCCTGGAGACTGCCGTCTCCTGATAATTTTTGACACCTGAATCAGCTGAAGACTTCCCTGATCGAGCTCCAGTGGATTTGGGACCTTTAAACCCAACCACATCATTACACGGGATGAGCTCAAACCTTCTCAGAAGGTTGAGATCCTGAGGACTTATGCCCACCACGGTTGATCCATGGCCGACTACAGCGGCTGGCCAATATGAGCGGTGACAGGGACATTCGCTGCAGCTGCTGGGATGGCTGCACCTGGAGCCACATACCACCGACGGGGTGTGTTATGCCAGCTTCCAAGATGGAGGACTAGGGCTCATTAAGCTGGCTGCGCACATCCCCACGGTCCAACTCCGGAGGATCATGGCTTGTACAACTCTACTGATGAGTGAACAAAGAGTGTGGCGAGAGCCACACTACCAGTACGTAACATCTGGGCATTGTGGAACCGGGTCAGAGGGATCAAAAAGAGTGAAGGCGAATAGTAGGCCGGACCTTAATGCCATCGATCTGAAGGAGGCCTCCACGGTGGCGTGGAGGGGAAGGGAGTTTGGCAGATGGTGCAACCTGAAGACCCAGGTGTGGGAGTTGAGGTCTTCCGTGCTGACAAGATCAGCAACAGTTGGCTACGGGAGCCAACCAGGGCACGGTTCCATGAGTCGGAGATGATCATGGGCCTCCAACTCCGGACGTGCACGCTCCCGACCCTCTCTACGAAAGTCAGGGTCGCCCCGGTGCCCTACTGTGTAGGCTGTGCGGTCAATTTCCAGAAACCATAAGGCGCATCATTGGGAGTGGTGTGGCCTTTGAAACTGAACAGGATGAGGAACCACAACAAGATCTGTGGGCTCCTACAGCAAGTAGCCGAGGAAGCCGGCTGGCTGGTTACAAGGAACGGAGACTAGTGTCGGAAACAGGGTCTGTTGGGGTTCCAGACCTGGTGATGGTCAAGGGCAGGGAGGCCATCATCGTTGATGTTGCAATCTGCTTCGAAGCAAACCGAGACACACTGTACGAGCCAGAAAACGGAAGGTCACTAAGTACAGTGGGTTCGGACTGGCAGTGAAAGCCCTCCACACGGATGTGTATGTCTCAGTTTGCAGCTTCCCGATAGGTGCGAGAGGTAAATCACAGAAACAACACTGCCTTGATAAGAAAGCTGGGTCTGTGTCTAAGGTGCGGACTAAGCAGCTGTCAGTGGTGATGAGCAGGCGAGCACTACTCCAGACGGTGGATACGCAAGGTGTTCAAAGCCCTGGCTAGGCGGCAGCGGCTGCCGTCTTAACTGAATGAGCTGGGCATTGCCCTTCAGGTAAGTGGTTACAGGAATCGACGATCACACCTCTATAGGTAAGCTGGAAGAAGGCCGAGGGCATTGAGGATACCATGATACCCCCGGGGCGGTGAGGTCATTGAGGGCCTGGTCCCTAACGAAGACATGGTAGTGGGAACTCAACTTAGCCCTTTTCTATTATAAAACTCAAACGGTTGGCCGAGGGCGTCTCGAATCCTGGTGTGTTGAGCACCCCATCGGGCGGGCATCATCACTAAGCTGAAGACAATGCCGCCTGGTTTGGAACTAACTTGATATGGGTGTCAGGACGATGGGCCGTTCCCATCAACGGAAGCGCGACGTATACTATGGATGACAGTGGGTCTGGGGCGGTACCCAGTCGATGAGCGACTATAAAACATCCTGGAATGAGTTTGGTCGGGAGTCGCGGTTCTGCGCTGGAACCGCCCACCGCCACCGGTGTCGCTCGGCAGAAGCCGGGATGCTGGTTATCCTGAAGGTTCTGGTCGATCCGCTTGCACGCAGTCGAGGTTCTAGCCCCGCCTGCCGCTCTGGGATGTCAAGGTAGCGAATTAAACGTTACAAAACGGCGAGTAACTATGACTCCCTTTAAAGTAGCTAAATGCCTCACATCTAACGAGGACGCCGTATGAATGGATGAACGAGACTCTCACTGTCCCTACCTACTATCTAGCGAAAACCACAGCCAAGGGAATCAGCGGGGAAAGAAGACCCTGTTGAGCTTGACTCTAGTCTGGCACTGTGAAGAGACATGAGAGGTGTAGAATATGGAGGCCCGCCAGTGAAATACCACTACTCTTATCGCTTTTCACTTACCCGTGAAGCAGAATTCACCAAGCCGCTGGATTGTTCACCCACCAATAGGAACGTGAGCTGGCCGACCGTGAGACAGGTTAGTTTTACCCTTTACCGATGATGTGTGTTGTTGCACAGTAATCCCGCCAGTACGAGAGGAACTGCAGGTTCAGACATTTGGTGTATGTGTTTATTGAGGAGCCAATGGTGCGAAAGTTACCATCTGTGGGATTATGACTGAACGCTTAAGCCGTAATCCGCCTAGCCGTGAATTATACCATAGCGCCGCGCGATCTTCGGTTGGCTTCGATAGCCGGCTTCGTCGGTGAGCAGAGCCAGTTCGTGAAAGGCTGGGGTGCGGCCGGATGGTGGCTCTTCTCTCCTTCCTCGCACCGCATGTTTGTGGAGAACCTGGTGCTAAATCACTGGCAGACCACCTGATTCTGGGTCATCAGGGCTCTCAGACGTAGCAGTTGGTGCCCCTGCCATGACCATTGGAAAGTCAGCCTGATCCAAGCTTTTGTCGCAGGCTCCACCGCAACCACCCTCACCTGCTTCCAGAGTACGAGGGGCGACTTGGACTGTGTTTTTAAAAATGACAAAGTCCAGCACTGCCCCATCAGGGAGGTGGCGGGGACCAAGCCCAAGAGGCCAAGGGCCGAGGCCCTGGTCAGTAAAAGTGAAAATATTGGCGTCAAAATTTTGAATACAAAATTTGGAATTTTGAATACAAACTCCAACACTTAACTTCGTTTAAATGCCTTTAAGCATATGTTTATTAAACACAAAATTTTGAATTTTGAATACAAACTCCAACACTTAACTTCGTTTAAATGCCTTTAAGCATATGTTTATTAAACAGCTTTTCAGATTTGCAACATGTTAAAGGTTTTTTATCTTAGACACAGACACTCCTTGTTTTAAAAATTCTAACAGAAAGTGCAGGGAGCTCCCCAGGCTCAGCAGCATGTCTTATAAAGTTAAATGAAAAACTTAAACAAATCAATAGCTCCTCCTAAAGTTTTCTACAGTAACAACGTTTTCCAAAATTTCAATATAACTGAAATGTTATTTTATCTTTCACTTATCTTTTGCTCTTTAAGTTCAAACACAGTTCTCACACTCAGCACTGTCTCCTTCTCAGGGCTGCGCGCTGAGCCCTCAGTTGTACGCCCCATACCTATGATCAGTACTCCAACACACCCAACCAACATCATCATCAAGTATGGTGATGATACCACTCAGGTTGCTCATCTCTGATGGAGACACGCATAGGTCGAGGTAGAGAAACTGTCCCTCTGGTGCTCAGCTAACAACCTGACACTGAACGTCTAGAAAACTAAAGAACTCATTATGGACTTCAGGAAGGTATTGGCACAAGACCACACCCCTCATAAAATGGAGAACGGGGAACCGCTACCACCTTCAGGTTCCTGGGCACCCACATCTCTCTCCTGACCCACAACACTAAGAGCCTAGTGAAGAAGGTCAGTAGCTGCTGTATTTCCCAAGTGCATCCTCAGAAAAACAATCTGGACAAGAAGCTGCTGCTGGCTTTCATCACCCCTCTGTGGAGAGGTACTAACATACTGTCTGGAGTGTGTGGTACACAGGTTCACAGCTGAGGACAGGAAGGCTGTGCAGGGGTCATCAACACCGCCTAGAAAAATCATCACGTCTTCCTGCCTCCCTGGATGACATATCCAGATCCCATGCCTCAGGAAAACCAGGGCTATCACAGAGACCCTCACACCTCCTGCCCACCACCTGTTTGACCTGTTGCTCCTCTGACGCAAGTGCCTCAGGTCAATCAAGTCCCACACCACCAGACTCACCAACAGCTTCTTCCCGCTATTCGACCGTAAACAAACACTGGACTGCACCCCCACCATACTCCCCACCCGCCTCCCCTCACCCCACCAACACCACACCACACACACACACGTTATCAATAATAGGTTAAGGACACTATCCATCACCCGCACCTTAAAGTGTCCTAGACTCTTTGCAATAATCGTGTGCTGTTGTGTGTAAGTGCGTAAATTCTATTTAAAAGTACACAAATTTTTGTAATCCTTGTATAAAATACAACCTAGTTTAAATCATCTTTATCGGGTCGGATTTTAAAAAAAGTTGATGTCGATATAAGGCCAAATGTCATAATCGTCTATCCTCAGTTATAAACCTATAATAATTGAGCGCATTCCAGATACCTGAGAATTATACTCAGACTGCCCTGATGGTTGGTGACCACTGCTCTAACACATTCTTTTCGGGCCCTTGAAACCAAACACAGCACACCAACACACCAAATCCCATCATATACAGCATTCACAGAGTAATAGAGGAAAAGTGGGGTAGTGCAGGTCAACACGGTGTCAGCATGTCCAACAACCTTAACTAGCAGCTAATTTTATGACCAGTGCCTTACAAGACTTCTAGCTGGGGTCACCTGGGACAAAGTTGTCCAGTCCTTTAGGCTGATTATTCATGTTCGCAGCAGCTGCTGCTGGAACACTGCCTACAGTCCTTGCAAGGCCTTTCACCTCCTGATGGATGGAGTGTGTGATCGGGAACTGTATAAGAGTGACATAAAATGGTGGAAATATTAAAATCCTCTGCTGGCTGCAGATAGATGGCTTACCAGTGGAAGCCTGCTCGTCGAATTTTTTTATTGGAGTTTGGTTGATATTTATTAGACTCAGTATATCTAAGATAAATCTTCACACATGAATGTTAAGAAATGACTTTACTGCAACCGTTCTCCAGATGTCTATGATACTTTATACTTGATGTCTCAAATCAGACAAATGCGTGAGTCTATGATGCTGAGAAAAGATATTCACTGTTTCCATAACTGGAAAAATTTTACTGGACCAGAGGACATCATACACACAGTTGCAATCTGACTGTAGCCAGAATACAAAATGCCCACAGCTGGGCCCTGCCCGGAGTGGGCTGCGTCATAGACCCGCTTGCAGTACCACTGTAATGGAAAAGGCAGATGTTAGCACACAGTTGTCTCTGTAGAATGAGGACTATTAGTGACATTTCAGTTTGTCTGAAAACCCGTCTGGTCTATATACTGTTTCGATTTTGGTTCATTTAGTCCTGACCATTAGAGGAGTTTATATCTTCTGTCAACCCTTTCCACTCGACATATGGAAGCTACAGTAATGGCTGATACAGTTACAGTGTAATCAATTTGATAATTTAAGGATAGAATGACAAAGACAAAGGTAATAAAACCACAACCATCTTTAAATGAACACCAGTGTGTTCAAAGGGTACTCTGGTACATGCAAGACATAAGGGACTAATGTAATGTATGTAAATACACACACAACACACATATACACACACACACACATTCTTGCTCGCGATATTTCACCCTGGCTCGTTGTCTGGTGCTTACTTGACATAAAAACTAGATGGCGGGGAATTCCAGTTTTCCAGCCAGATCTTCTGCAGATTCCAAACCATGTCATCAAAGAACGTGGGTACCTGTGAGAAGAATCAAACATTCCAGCCTGAACCTTCTGAAGCTGCACACACTGTGTGCAAATTCAATCTGTGCTCAGAAACAGCATGATGCAAGGAATAGAAGTAGGAGTTATCACACCTCGCTGTATCAGTCTGAACAAAATAGTGAGGACATGTGGGTGAGGTCAACATTTAGAGTCGGGGGTCATGAAAAACAGCTGTGGACAGAATAGCCGACAAGTTTGTCTGGAGAACAAACAAACAAAAACAACTGCTGTTCAGCATATATGTGTTTAAACTTAAATGATGAGATTTTCATCAATGGAGGTAATACTGAACTTGCCAGACTGGCACGTCGCATAAGGAGCTGGTGCCCAACAACGCCTTCACAATGTCTCGGACACGTGCCCTAAGCTCCACTGTCAGGGCCTTGATTCCCTTTCACCAAGCCTCACACAACGAGCTTCATGTTGGATGATATTTTAAGAATGCCAAAACATCCATTAAATATATCCGTTGGGTTGTTGAACCTCTTTTACAGAAAATATACAAACTTTAAAGGTCAAAATAAGGTTTAGCTTATGTCCTCTCATAGACAATAGACAATCACAGATAATTCTTCAAATTTTGTGTAAACCACCCTCTGACCTTTGGAAATATCCTGCAGGAACAATAGATTGCCATTTGGATTGGGGATTCGCTGTTTAAAGTGAATAAGTGGAACACATATAGCACGCTGCTTGCATTTTCCTTGAACTTTCCTGGAAGGGTTGCACCTTTCCACATGGCCTTAAAGTCGTTTACCAATTTCACTGAGAGGGACAGGTAACAAATAATCAGACATTAAACAATGGTAAAACATGCAACAGTAAGATTCATAATCCTAAATGTTTTGATAGGAATGTGATATTCACCATATGTGGGAATATTTTGGCACACGCTTGTATTTCTCACAGCTCAAAAATATGAAATGAGATGCAGACATCCAAACTTAACCTCCAGTCACATTGATCTGTAAGTAGAATAAAATGATCCTCACATTTGTACGGATTGTAGAAGAATGTAGCCAAAGCCCAGCTCACTGGTGTCGCTCAATTTCGCATTCAGGCAGCTGCCTTGTAAATACCAAGCCTGCTAATGAAACTGACAATTTCACAACCATCTGCAGGTGTCCTGAGGAAGCGCGGTGTTTTTGTCTGAACAGAGCAGGGAGGTTTGTTGGCTAAGGATGAGGATGGTGTGGTGCCCAGCGGCAAAGGTGAAAGACATATTGGCGATTTCAGCGGAGATATAAATATGTGAGCCTACTTGTGTTGCTTGGTGATGGCAAAAGCTGAGAGAGAGTTAAAATTGAAAATAATTTGAAGGAGGAGGTGTTTGTGGGTGGTGGATGGCTCATAGTCAGTGGATCCTGGACCCACAGAATCTGTTGCATGTATGGCAGTGGATGAGATAATGCAGGTGTAAAGGTGGCTGGAGCATTATAGCGGGTCCTAGTCCTTTTCTAGATGCCTCAGTAGCTATCTCCTACGGACGGCCTCAACGGTATCCTGAATACACTTCAACTGTATGGGACGTAATTGCGGTTGGGGATGTTATATCAAATTGCTTTTACATGTAAATTTATTTTATCTAACTTGTTCTACTCTTACAGTTTATACCTCATGTAATATCTTATCCACTTCTCCTTTGCTCTATTTTTAAGAATGACCAGCAAAATCACTATAAATACAGCAGTTGAATGCTACCTTCAATCCATGGACCTTAACAGATGCTTGTCAAGTTCATATGTTTAGAGTCGATAAGGAACTGACAGTCCAGGTTTGCCCTAAAAGCTGGAGAAAAGACACCAATGACAAAAAAAGGCATATATCCAGAGAATAGACATTACCCATTGAACAGCAAAATGTGGTAAAAGTCCCTGTATTAATTCATTATGATTTACCATTGTAATATTAGGGTTTTAAGTCCCCATTCCGTGTGTGTGTCGTGTGTGTGAATGGTAACATTTCCAAAATACTTTAATGTCTGTATAAATCTGATTGGTCAACTAGACATTCATCACTATCATATCACTCTGCCTGTAACTTTATTTATCGAGACCGTGTGTTACCTAACAACCCCTTCAAAAGCCAGTAAGTTAATACAGAACAAAAACAAATGACACGTATGACTTCATATTATATCATTTGTTTATTTTAATAGTCATTGTAACAGTTTTTCGATTTAACTAATTTGTTTTTTGTTGTTTCAAACTTTTTCTACATAGCTGAATATCCATTTGTAGGTTTGCCACTGAATCATCTTTTAATGAACAAATCTGTGATAACCCTGATCTTAAAACAAAAACCAGAAAAAAAACAGAATGGTTGATTAGCAAAAGTTCTAAAAAAATGTCTTGAAAATGTCTGAAATGATATTCTGTCTAGCTGACCTCACTGGACGACCTCTCTCAGCTGGCGTGGTACTCCGGGTGATTAGCGCACACAGCAACATCTAGGTTGCTGTGGCCATTACTAAGGAAGATCTACTTTCTGCTGACATGTTAAGCAGAAAGTGATGCTAATGCACTGTGGTGCAAGCCCATTGGTCCGAAGAATGAAAATCAAGAACCATGAAGAACCGCTACACCACACAAACAGCAGCTCTGTGAATAAAGCGCAAAGTAGCTGTGCATCTCAAGGTGCAAGCGCAGGCAGCTCATAAGTCGGCATCACATCCAAGCCACATTAATGTATGTTTGTCTTTTCCTGAGTACTTTTTCTGCCCGCCAAAGTGGGGATCATCAAGGTCAAAGTGACTGATCCTGGCTTAATGTGCAGTCTCTGCTGCCATCTAGCAGGTCAGGCAATATTTCATCCTCCTATAAATGACTGCTCTGAAGACATCAGCAAGATATGTATCTGGGTGCTTTGTATAGTCATAAACAAGATGTTTTCTATCATTTGCGCAGAGTATTATTATTGCCCTTGAATATTTAAACAATGTTGAACGACAGTAATACAGTTATAATCATGATTACTCTAACAGTAAAAAAAACACGTCCAACTATGTTTTTAAGACCAGTTTTTATTTTTAAAATTCTCTTCCACTGTCCTCATTTGCTCCTCCTTTCCCCTCATCCATGCCATCAGCATCACTGTTTTAAAAGACAAAGAGAATAATAATTGTGTGACCATGTGAGCTGTCAATGTCCTTGGCTTCAGTAGCCTCATCCATAGCATCAAGCACTCCCTCCAGCAGCTCCCACCTTCACCTCTCCCTCACAGGAATCTGAAGACCTCCATGCTGGGGCCCGACCCCACATTAGTCTCTCCTGGCTTTCAGAAGGCCAGCAATGTCCCAGCTAAGGCTTTCTGTTATTCTGTTTAAAAACAAAGGATAACAGAAGTTTTGGTTTTTGAATTTACAAAAGCAGATGCACATCTCTGAGGGTCCTAATGCAAGGAGCAATGATGTTTTTGTTAGTGTATATGTATCAGAATAAAATGTTGTATTAGGCACCTGCCACCCACCTCCCAAGTCCACAACACTGTCAGTTCCTCGAGATATAGGGCCAAAATGTCCCTCCAATAGAAAGGAAATGAGCTGAGTCAGTGTCTGAAAATTTGCCTAAGTGTGGCGGCCAAAATGTTTCCAGAATGTTAGGGAGCATGTTTCTTCCATTTGGAGTCAACTACCACTTTTTGGAGGACTGTTCCCCAACCCCTAACACTTAGTTTTACTGTAACTGTAATCTGTCTTTTCAGTTTAAGGCATGAGTAAGTTTTATTGGGTGGAGAGTCCTAGATCCCAGAGGCAGGTGCCAAATCAAAGGTAAGTAATCAAAAGTCAGTAAAAGTATGTTAATCGCTTATGCTTAAGATACAATTGATCAGGCGTAACACTGGGACCATTGACAGGTGAAATGAAATGAATGAATGCTGGTCAGCATCTCCAAAAGTGGACCACTTGTGGGCTGTCTCTTTCTGCAGTGGTTGCATCTATCCAAGTCCAAGGAAGGAAACAGGGTGAACTGAAGCGATAGGGTCATGGGTACAAGGCTCATTGATTAACATGCAGAGCAAAGGCTCTGTCCAATCCAACAGACAACCTACTGTGGCTCAAATTGGGTTGAAGAAGACCCCAAGCAATATTAAGAACGCTTAAATGCTTTGCTGGGTCTGAGCCACAGCCACAGCTGGGTCTGGGCTCCTCAGCTATGACCAGGGGTGAGGTGTCCAGGTTCCCATGGATCCACAACCATGGCTAGGGTGAGATGTATCCATTCATGAAAATTGAGAAAAACTGTCATGTGAAATCATCTTACCCATACGAAACAATAATAATAACAATAATGACATTACATAAATAAAACCATGCAAAATATTTGCTACTGCATGTAGCACTTAAGTACATCTCTGGCCCCAATGGTGGACAGTGGAGCCTCCCAGCAGTAGTCAGTATGCCGGCAGTCATGCATTTTGTCTCAGGTGTGAAAGTGACAGGTGGGGTTTGTGCGGCGCATTGGACGTAGGCATTTAGCACTTTAACACATTCCCCTGTGTCCACTAGGGCTAACCAAGCGATTTCACCCTGATTCGACGCCTGTCTGCGTGGTTCGATCTCAGAGGGAAAATGTCATTATAATGAACAAATGGTCTGAGCCTATGAGCCTACCAATTTTTATATATATTTATATATATATATATATATATATATATATATATATAGGAAAGCATCCCCCAAAAAGGCAAATCATACCCGACATCGCAGCTAAAATGGGAAGGAGCAAAAATTGAGATCCACATATAAAGCAGTTACCATGGTATGGTAAAGAGGAAGGAGTGGTAGTAATGCTGTGCAGAGAAAATAGTTATTAGGAAAAGGGCTAGTGAAAATAAAGAGGTCAGTCATGAGAGTGGGGAATGCTATGATGCGCAAAAGTGATGCTCGAGGTGATTGTGAAAGGTGGTGATTGGAATGAATATACTTATGAGTAGGGAAAGCTTAGCAATAATGTAAAATGTTCATAAACCCAGATGACGTGTGTAGGGGATAGACTTCCTGACTGAAGTATCATTTCAATCGACAGTGTAATAGGAGAACAAAAGAGTGTGAGAAAGAAGAGAAATGAAGAGGAACAAATTGATTGTGTACAGAATAATAGACTTGAGCACAGGAAGAAGATTGCAACAGAGAGCAGTAAGGCGTGGCTCGTGCCTTGCCAAGAGGAGTAGCCACCCCCAGAAGCAAGGTGTACCTGCACCTGATGAGGAGCCCAAATCAGACAAAAGGAAGCAAAAGGGGAGTACCATAAAGCAGGGAATGCAACATATGATGCAGAGAAAATGCAATTGCAGGAGGAGGCCCTAATGCAGGGAATGCAGGAGGATATGAGAAATGCAGGAGAAGGCTATAATGCGGAATGCAACGGGATGTAGGAAATGTGGGATGCAGCAGTGATGGAGAATTGCAGGAGGAGGCCCCAATGGGGAAAATGCAGGAGTGATGCGGATAAATGCAGGAGAAGGCTATAAGGCGGAAACAATCGATGCAGGAAGATGTGATAATGCAGGAGAAGGCCATGATGGGGAAATGCAACAGTGAGACGGGGAGCATGCGAAGGGACCAGGGAGAATGTTTGTGACACCACCAGTAAGATTCTATATGTAATTGGCCCACAAAGTTAGCTGAGCAGCCAAAGCTGAGGCTGAGTCTGGACGATAAGGAAAGAGTAGGCGAGGAGGAGTAGAGAGTCATTGTTGAAGAGAGGCGGAGGAGATCCTTTGCATTGAAACTGAGGAGACAGTATTCATTCTAAATGAATAAACTGAATATAATTATGAGACAGGATTACACCCCAGGAAGAACCCTTTAAAAGATGATTAAACGATGCTTAACATGGGTGATTGCCTGAGGTTAAAACAGCTTAAGTTTTGGCTTTAGAATGTTTCATAAAACTTTTCATATAAAAAGGGATTGAGGTGAATGCTAACTAAGAAAGGAGAGGCCTGAAGTAGTGAATTTACGGATTCTACTCATCGCAGGCAACTGCAATGGGGGTAACTTGCTATGAGGCCCATTACTGCATCCACGCCCAAAACCTAAAATAACTCAATATGGAGTCGCTTTTTTTTAAATATATATATTTACACCATATTTACATGCTCTTTCTGCGGCTGAAACTAATTGTTTGTGCAAATTTGAGACTTAAGAGGCCAGAGGATATCTAGCATATTAATAATATGCTTGGGAGAATAATCAGAGGCCACCTGTATTTTTATTTTTTATTTATTATCTACTGAACCAACTTACCTTTTCACCCTTGTTGTTGACATTTTCCCTCAGGCTGAGGTGCTGGTGATAGAAAAGGGCAACTGAGACAGAGGGATGTGATCTAAAACTAATAAACACCATTAAACAAAGACTAACTACTTGTAGAAGCCCTCATAAAACATGAGATTGATCTGAAATGGAACATTGCCATTGAAAACTTTTATATTGCTTGCAGGGTTTTATCGTGATACGGGGGTGAAACGTTTACAAACTGATTTTGAGGGCTTATCCAGCAGAGGCGCAGGAATGGGATGGCAGAGGCGAGAGTGGGGACAGGCCTCTGGTGGTCCTACAGTAGGCTGGAAAGAAAATGCATGAGATGTATGGTGTGAGCTACGGAAGCTAAACTTAAGGCAGTTTAAGCCTGAAGATTGAGTCGGGCTTGAAATCCGATCTCACCGCGTAGTGCAGGAGGATGTCAGGTGCAGGCATGGCTGGAGTGGCATGACGGCCAGGGGTGGCCGAGGACAGGAACGCTGGAGCAGCTGGGTGTAGGGACTGGAGGAGGCTAGTTCAGGTGGAAAGAAGAAGAACGCAAACTGAAACATTGCTTTCTGAGATGAGGAGTGGCAGATTCCCTGATTTATAAATGTTGTGGCTTGTCTCCAGGTCTCTTCAAGTAAGTGGGGGGCACTGGTAAATACTGACGGCCGCACGCCCGCCCTACAAAACTGAGAGAGCAAGAGTTTGAGGCTGGAGAATGCGCTGATTCCCAATCTGATAATCTGACTGCTAGAGTCGCACAACGTCAGAAAGGAAATACGCTGAATAACACTCCAGAGAGAGAACATTTTAAACTGTTTTACAACTGTTAAACTAGCTACAGGTGATTGGCTCTAGTTGGGTAAAAATAGGTTGTGACTGGATGAAACAGAATTGTAGGTGGGCTTAGAGATGCTATGAAACAACTTGTGATTCGTAGCTGGTATGTAGATAGACAGTCTCCCCGATTGGAATCCCTTCAATCAGCACCTAGTGGAAGGGCATCACCTGTTGTCATCATATTCTTTGTTAACTTTTCTTTTGATGGTGGAGTTCAACAAAAGCAGGGCCCCTATCACTGTTTATTCCCATAGTTACCCCAACCACTGCAACCAGATTATTTATCCCCCTTCTCACATGTGTAGGCCCATGTGCAACGAGGCTAAAACATGAAGGAGAGAGCGGGGCATGAGGAAATGGCTACCGTTTGGCTGCTGCATCTGAAAACAAATACAAATAAGAAAATATCAAAATATATTCTAGTTCATGGCCTAGCTGTAACGCTACATGTGTTAAACTGGAGTGCCCTTACACCAGAGGACTTCACAGCAATCTTGTCCTTCTAGGTCAATTGTTGAAGCATTCTATAGATCTCTTTGCTTCAACAGAATAACAATTTTAATTACTATTTTATGACATGCACATAAACCACTTTCATCACTTAATAATTATCTTTAAACCACCTGGAGGTAAACTGTTTATTTTATTTTTTAACTATTGAGTCACCAAGAAAACTAACAGGACAGTTTAACTGTCTCGAAACTCTCCAATTCGTTCTGAAATTAATTGGTTAGTCTCTTGTAAAGACTAAAATATTTTTTTCAAATATGAATGTGTTCAGGTTTATTTCAATAATAAAATCCTTTAAGTTAATTTTTCTGTGAACTGTTTCAGAGGGGCGGCTGTGGCTCAGGAGGTAGAGCAGTCGCCCACCAATCAGAAGTGGTTGATTCCCGGCTCCTCCAGTCCATGCCGGGCGTATCCGGCAAGATACTGAACCCGAAATTGCCTCTCCGGCGTGTGTGCATCGGTAAAGAATGTGTGTGTCTATCCTAGAAAGCACACATTGTATATCTTATTTGGAACAAGCGTAGACCTAGGCTTAAATGGCAGTATTACATCTACCAAGTTCAATGGGTGGCTTGGACTTACCTAATATTAAATTTATCAATTTGTGTCATTTAAGATTTAAAACCACTGCTTAAGGGTAAAATCAATTCATTGATATTGAGGCAGCATTATCACAGCGCAAACTAAGACCTATTATTTTGTAATAATTTTAAAGAACAAAGTCTTTTAAAGCAAACCTCAACAATTAATAATTTAAAAAGCATGTATGCTTGTTTGCCCGAGGGAAGATCAAATATAACATCCATGTTTACCTCCCAATAATAAAACAATCCTGCTTTTCCCCAGGTTCTTAGACGCCGGTTTTCAATAATGGTTCAATAAGAACACAAATGTTCAAATGACCTCTTTCTCAGATGATACAAACTTATGTCATTTGAACAGCTTACCAACACTTTCAATTGGCCAAACAAGATTTCTTTCGCGGTAAATAGGCATTATATCATTCACAACACAACTCTTATTGATCATCCTGAAATATCTGCTGTTGAGAAAATTTGTTTCAACAAATAATGAAAGTGTCTCTTGAGCTCATTTTTACCATGTAATTAATGGTTTTTCTACTACTGATGCACAGGGTCAGAGTGTGTGAGAATAGGAGCTGTCAGACTATAGATGAAGAACAGTGATACCATCTAGTCTCTTGCAAAAAAGGATTTGATCTGCACTCGGACAAGAGCAATACAATTTAAGATTTTACATGATTACATATATCCTCACCGCAGGCACCTCTTCGACTGGGCCTTCTCTCTTTTGTGCCTCATAAATGTAAAACTGAAGTGGGAACTTTAACTCATTGTCTCTGGTCTTGTCATAAATCAAAGATATTGGGTTGAAATTATGTAAATGGAGAAAATTTTTCACATTAATATGGGAAATGCATCCCATCTCCCAGATTTCTAGGTCTCCCAAGTGACCGCCTAAATAGTTTACTTTAACAAAAGATTGTATAATACCCTAACGTTTGCAGCCAGGGAAAAATATCCTCTTGCATTGGATCAGTGACAAGATTCCTCTGTCTGTGGATGGCGAAATAATTTTTGAATTGGACTTTCCTTGAATATCTTACCAACGCTATACATCACAGCGCAGACTGCCCTACAAAGTGTGGTGCCTGCTGCATTATATTGGATCGGACCTCTCCTCCATTTCTATTAAAGGGACTGCTGCAATTTTAACGACATTTGGGTACTATAAGACTACCTACTGCCTCTTGTATTATGCTATATTCATCTCTTATGTAAGAGCTGTTAGCACATTTTGTGTTTATTTATTGTCTAGTTTTGCAGACACTGTTTTGTTGAATGAAAGAAACGTACCAAAAACAATGAAAAAAAAAAGAAAGCACATTGTATAGAACTTGTGCTGTATGAATGTGTGTGAATGGGTGAATGTGATCTGTAGTGTGAAGCGCTGGAGTGGTCGAAAGACTAGAAAAGCGCCATAAGTACAGTCCATTTACCACCATTTACCATCTCTGTGTGATGTAAAATAATAAGCAGATCAGAGGAAACTGTCAGTTTATTATTTATGTTTTGTTTATTGACCTGACGATTTTAGAACAGATGTCAGATCAGTTTAAACTTGAGTTTAGGAAAGATCCAGACAGTTTGTTACTAAAATGAAAAAATGTCAGTGACTAATAAAGATACTGTATACAAACATAATATAATGTGTTAGTGTTATTATCGAGTTAAAGTACTGATTAATGACAACAGTATTCAGCTAACTGATCTAAGATTGTGTGAAATAGTAGAAATGACTTTGGTTACGCCATTATTGAGATAGGTGATTTCAGGGACAGTCATCAGGGCTGGTGGCCAGGGCTGTATACACTGATGAACAGTGCAGTCCGATGTCAAAGTTTTTTGGCCAGAAGGTGTTAGGTCAACCACTTCATCAGTGAAACCCATGGATAGCAGGGGCCAGGGACACTACAAGATGGGAGTCCGCCTGGGGAGTGTGTGGGGTCTACAGGCAAGAAGGACACCCATAAAGGCTCAAAACAGCTCAAACACAGGTGCAAGATATGATCTTACCTTGAGGCAGGTGTATACAAAGCTGCTTCCTCAAACCTGGTCACCAGAACTCTTCTGTCCTCCTGAATGAGGCCCCTGGGTCCTGGTCCCCAGGCTGAGGGTCACCTTTCTGGAGCCTAGGTGGTCCACCTCATCAGAGTCTCTGCTCACCTGAAGATCACACAGTCCCGTCTGGTTACTACTGGTTTATACTGTCATACTACAACAGATGGTTGATCTTAGTCTCAGTAGGGCATAGGTCCTCAGGATCTCAACCTTCTGAGAATGTTTGAGCCGCCTGCGGCTATCCTCTCTCAACCATGTCCTTCACCAAGGTTCTCAACGGTGGGCGTCAAGATAGCTTGGCAGGGCTTATCTGACTTCAGAGGCTCCCCTGCCTCATGCCCAGGCACCATGTGTATAGGCATTCCAGCCAGCTCCCATACCTCACAATCATTGATTGTATATCGTTTTAGCCCTGTCCAGCACATAAAACTCGCAGCACGGCTCAGATTCACTCTTTCAACCCTGTCAGACCTGAAAGATTTATGATCTGCAGGTTCCTTTTCCATGCCCTTCCAAGAATCACTGAGTAGTACCCAGGTCGCCCAAAAGGCAGTGCTGTAAAGGCTCTGGAACCTCACCTTGAAACCCATGCCCTTGTCCTCCAACATGCCAGGATCCAGTGCCAGATTGAACAGGGGAGACAAGGTCACCTGTTTTACCCTACCTTGCTGTGGATCCTGTCAGCATCGCCGCGTTTCGCTCTCAGCACTGTGGTGCAGTCATCATAGGCATCACCATCGATGCCTTTCCTGTTAGCACCTCTGCAATATAGTTTGGGGAGACTGAGTCAAAAGCTTTGGCAAGTCGACAAAAAAACCACTACGCAGCGGCCTGATCTCCTTCTTAGCACACGCAGCAATCTGTCCATCAAACAAGAGGCTCCCTTAGAGAATCTAGGATTTGATGAATCCTCTGTCGTGGTGTGTACAGGACAGGCCTTGAGTCTCCGGCCAGGATACAATTAAGAGCAGAGGAGACTAATGGACTTAGGAAAGCACCCAAAAAGAAAAGAAAACCAAAAAGAAAGAGAAGGAAGTATTCTTTCTAGGTGAATCATAGAGCCAAAAAAGAAATTCCTTATTCACAACAAATACTGTAATGAAGGATTCAGACAAGAAAACAGCAGTACATCACCAACCGCTATCACAGCAATTCCAACTTCAGACAGAAACAAAATAGTATTTCACCAAAACAAACAAAGAAAAATTTTAACTTCAGGCAGAAAAATCTGTATTTTACTAAAAGATACAAGAACATGTAAATTGAAACGAAGTATGAT